>QDHC01002768.1:851658-880797 GCA_013186455.1 Papilio dardanus tibullus | reverse complement strand
TACGTCAGTCTATTTCACGCTTCTTAATTTCATCACTAATCTACCAATCTTCTTGTCTACAAATTGACTTATTGAAACCACAAAACACAAAAGCTGGAATATACTTTTGTTGAATGTAGCTTTGACGGTCTATTTTTAAACTTTTACTTTCCAGACATTAATGCTTTTAACGGCTTTTATAATGATTACAAGAAATATAACATATTTGTTGTGTAATTTAACTAAAGACTACTTACTCATGTTTATTTTCGTAACATTACACAAAAGTGAATATTGTATTGGAAGTCAGTTTAATATAAGTAAGCTGAGATGTATTGTTCGATTAAGATTTATTACGTCCATTGAGACGTGGCTCGGTCGCGTGGCCTTTTCCTGAATTTGACAAGCAAATAAATTGCAAGATCAAAGCTCGATACTTAGGAAAACATCGCAAGGAAAGGGGCGGGCCGTTACACTACGTCATGTACACCGACATGATCGTACGGAAACGGAAGTGACGACAGTCGGCGAGAGGAAGCGACGCATGGCGCCGGACGTGCCCACTTCCGCGCCCGCTGCCTTCACTTATCCCAGCGGGGCGCGCTAAAATTACCCTCCACTGTCAATATTGCCTTATATCATTTTATATCACGTCTATTGAGGAAACAAAACAACCAATTGAGCATATTAGATCATAATCTTAAGGCTGTTTACAATTTTCATAACAATACCGTCGGAAATAACTTGATGTTATCCAAATTAATATCACGTAATTAGTAACCCGAATGAAGTTGCATTGCGTGCCACAATTTAATTTGTTTTTATTATTGTTTTTGATTATAACATTATCATATCTTGCATCAACAAATTGCTATAAATAATTTAGTATAATTTATTTGTTAAAAATTGGACAAATAATTGGTATGTCTTTTTTGACTTAATTAATAAGGGGTTAATACGTTATAGCTATTAATCCATTCTAATTGGATAACATCTAAACTTACCAAGAAATGATTTGTGGTAATTTAAACCTGTTTCCTTTTAATAATTTAAAGATTAAAGAAAATTATAAATACTAAATCAAACTACTGAGAAGTAATAACGATTTTTTGTACATAATTGTTATTTTTATTGCTTAATCTATTAGAAATATTCACTGTATCCGGTCCAATTAAATAAACGAAGCCGCTTAATTTGAAACCAACTTCTGTTATATTTCCGAATGAAGATAAGCGTCTCTGTTATTTGGAATGTTATTTTCATTATCAAAACTTGATAAAATCGTAATAAATATAATAGCGTTGCGGTAAACCTGATACAAGTTTTAAGAAATGCAATTTTAAACAATTTATAGACTTAAATAACATATACATATTACTTAGCCTGACCAGAAATACAGAAAACCCCGCTTTATTGAGGAAAAAATATGGAACTAATTTATTTACATGCAATGTAATACAGTAGCCTATATACATGTGTTTTGCATAGAAAACTGACTTCATTATCACAGTTGCTATTTTTACATATTATTTATTCAATGAGTACTTTAACATAAATAGTCTTAAGCAAGTTCTGCATAAGTCATATCATTATAATGATTAGATCCTTATACGAGCATGTACAAATATTCCATCGTTGACAGTCACTTTTATATCACATATTTAAAATAACCAAATACCAATGTGGGTCGCAAGGAGCGTTCGCTATATACGAAACTTGTTTGACCATAATTCACGCAATTTGTATAAAAAATTGTTATGATTTTAATAATCGACTTACTGGTTTTAACATGGTCATTAGTTGTAATAGTTTAACTTCCTCAATTAAATAAAAAAAACTTCTAATACACATCCAATAAATCAGAATAAATGGTACATTTTATCATGAAAAATATTATATTTGTCCGATTTCATTTCAACTAACGTTTGCAGTTTAATACAATTTAGAAAATTATAAAATCAACTGCGTATTTACATTTAACTATCGAGAAGACTGCGTCGATCAGTGCATCTAGATTGAAGAAACACAATGATTGCGTATTGTGCAAGAGTGCAATGAGCAGAACTGACGGGCGAGGGAGGGCGACGTTTGACGCGGCCTGTCCGGCTGACATGGTCGCCGCCGGCCGTCGATTGCCATTAGACAATGCTTACGGGGTGTCTTCCCTTAACTTAGACCTAGTCTTTTATGGCATATTGTTATTCCCTTCTTAGCCAAAAAATATTAAGACATCAATTTTGTCGATAAACAGTAACCCAAAAACATGGTAATATGAGCATTTAAAGGTGACATGTTTATTAAACGGGTAAATTAATGCTACAATCATGTCAAAAATCTACTACCAATAATACTGGAAATTGGTAATAAATTATAATTTATAAAACTCTACAACTTGCAACACTGAAAGACAACCAGGAATGTATCGTGGCGTGTTTTAGATTAACGCAGCTCTGTTGGCGAACATGAGGCGTCGGGCGCGCGCTTCACGACTCCGATAGATAAAATTAAAGGAAACGTTATACAGGCCACTATCATTATTGTTTTATTTGCGAAATTGCTGTGCTAATGCCGGGGTCCAGTATTCACACGGCCCGCTATTGGCGTGTAACGACGCTCTTCAGAATGACGAGCGAACTAATGCACGTAATTGTTTACTCCGGCTGATTGACATCGATGCACTTTAGCTGTTTATAGCAAAGAATGATTACACAATTACCACATTAATCTCATGAATAGAGTGGTATTGAGCTTGTAGAATAGATTTTAAATAGATATTAGAAGTGGTGAACTTAGAAATATCAGTTAGTTTGCCATATGTTACACAGCATTTAGTAAAGTACTTGAGGTTGAAATTCTAACAAAGGCAAAGATGTGATAGTGTAAAATTAGCTTTTATTCGATACGTTAAGGTATTTAAATTGCCTTGCAAGTTTTCCTTGAGCAGTTCCAGACTATTTTATAGTAAACTCTTCCCGAGTCACGACGGTTAATTATATTTATACAATATTCGTGGCTAACAGCCGCCATTACGAACAAGTGCACTTGCTATATAACCAACTATACCTATACACTAATACACATCTAACTGTAGTCACCAACAGCATTTATATGAAATGCGCAATTATTTTTAAACCAAATTGTTAAGTAAAAGATTTATGTTTTAATCACAGATATTAGTCATGGATCGGCACAAAACATTCTTTGATTATGCAACAAATTAATTATCTTTCAAAAATGTTAAACTTTTTATTTCAATTCGAATTAAAACATTAAAGAAAAATCTAAAAGTGGAAATGATTCCAGGTAAAATGGTCCGGCGTCGTCTACTTAATGAAGCGTATTTCCAAGTCCCGCGGAATCCCTCCCGCGCAAGAAATAAAAGTCGAAAGGGAATCCCTATTTCAAAACGCATTTCACATACAAATACCTAATTTCGGGGTAAAGTAGGAACATTATACAGGCGGGCTCGCATTTAAATTATTCCAGCGGATCGTTTATAGGCCATAACCGAATTTGGGAATTAGCTATAAAACAACATTTGATACGCAGGCAGGCGCGGGCGTTTGCAATTTGAATGTTACACTCGTTTCAGAACTCATTGGGTTTCCGGTCGCGTGCAGCCATCAGCTATCTGCTATCTGCTATCCATCCATACAGACTTCTTCGCCATCTCACAACGCCTTCTAGAATATTCTTAGAGAACCGATTTCAAGTAGAAAAGTATAATTTGAAGAAAAAAATACGAGTCACGCTAAATATGTTATGAATAAGTAAATCTGCTTTTCAAGTAATTTATTTTATAACATTTTCAGAACGTTATTACTTATTAGTTTTTGATACATAACAAAAATAATTACAAAATGTTAAGTAAAAAAGATGAGTCCATTCGCATTTCACAACACCTACCGTCATATCCTCGTAAACGGTATACTTTTAAGTTGCTAACAAGTCAAATACATTAGCCGCCGCTTCGACGTTCCCCTTTTTACAATTTAAAACGTTTTAATATAATAAACGGCTCGCCTTTAAAGGTTTTCTCTTGTTTCCGAGCTAATTTCCAGACGGACATTTCCTTTCATTCAATATGAGCGATTGTTTATTGGCCGGCCCGCTTCGCAAGACAATTGAACGAAATTACCTACTTTAACGGTACTACGTGTCGTTTCGATACGACGAACTCACCTATTCTCTTTTCTTTGCATAATTAACTGACGTGACGGACTGGTAATTTGTTGGAAAATTTCTTTAAAACATTTATTTTGCAACTTTGTGTTGTACAATGTTTTATTTTAATATAACTGTTTTTTTTATATTCTGTAGTTATTTTGACGTTTTTCAGTTAGGTATATTAACTTTTTTTTTTATAATAAAATACGTGAGCAAGCACAAGACTTGTAAATATTCATTGCTTTTTCATGACTGCCATTTTAAAGTGTTACCGGTTTCGGTACAACTTCTAGTGTTCAAAACAAGAGCTACAATATATCCAATTAATTATGTAAGTGTATTTTATTATTATAAAAAATGATTACACCTCTTGCACTACTTGCGAGTATAACAAGTCTCGCTACGTTTTGTCTGTTTGTTGTACCTATAAAATAAAATAAAATAAATGAACTGTAAAAAGGAACGGACGATATGTTTTTTATAAAGAGAATCCATCAGTTAGAGGCAGCGAGATGATTGAATATTCATCCGTGGATCAACAATAATAGATCCCATCAGAGGCGGTATGTGGCATCACATTTCATATAATAAGAGTTTCAATACATCGCACCGTGAAATGTGTCGATACAAAAACTTAACTAACTATAACTGCTAACGTGTGAATCGTATTAAAAAAG
Source organism: Papilio dardanus tibullus (assembly GCA_013186455.1). Classification (NCBI taxonomy): domain Eukaryota; kingdom Metazoa; phylum Arthropoda; class Insecta; order Lepidoptera; family Papilionidae; genus Papilio; species Papilio dardanus. The sequence goes on along the minus strand of QDHC01002768.1, from coordinate 875,974 downwards.
ATGTTTAGTCATTCGCCTTCATAAACGGGTGGCATTCGATTTGTCGTGATTAAATTTCGTCCATTAGGAGACCGTTAGTCAGATCGATAGATGTACACGGATAATGTGTTTATTAATCCGACAAATAGAAATACGGTTCCCGAATCTTCGCTACAAGACACGCTTTAATTAATATAAATTGGCAATAGTACTCCGCTTGCAGCGCTGCTACACATTTAAATCTATAGATTTACGTTTACACGGAGCAAATTGCTTAATATAACGTTGTATTAATTGTTTCATTTACTTATATCAAGTATTCCTGCTCAACACAGTCGTGTGAATAAACTTTGTTATATTCATACATAATTGTTCGAACGAATTAATGTAGCATTCAACTTTATCTACGTTGACAAAAATCTTCTAAATAGGTAGAATCTACTCTTGTTTCCTATCCAAACGATCGATTTACATTATATTATACAAAGCGTGGTATTATATTAATTATGTAATTAAGACTAAAAATGTATACAAAAATATCCAGTTATATATTCATAAGAAAAACCTGAATAGGAACTTAATTTATTTACACATGATAATTTACAATACACACAGCGCGCCTTTGTTTCTCGGATTGCTTTTTTAAAACCAGTCGCAGAAAGACTTTTAAATTAAACAAAGGAATGAAATCGCTTTAATTACAAGGAACTCTTTAAATAATCTTTGAAAACAGAATAGCAAAGTATCTCGGCGGAGTAGCCGGTGCTTCCCGCACAAGATCAAATGAGTGCAAAGTGCATACAAAATCGTGATGTGGCCTTTTAATCGGTTTCACGTTCGTTCCCGCGCCAGTTTTTGTATTCGAATTTCACTCGGTCTTCCGATCTGCGCTTACCGAAGTCCGTGACGTGGTGGTCGCTCGCGATATAGACTCTAAGGGAGTGGAGTAGGGTTGATGTTTGCGCGTTTAGGAATGAAGATGAGGTACAAGAGCGTCGAGTACGAGGTGAAGCAATAAGATAAAGTTGCGGACGCATTTCGTTTAGCAGCGAGCTCCAATTTACGCGGTGCTGTGACCATTAGCATAAGTCCGGGGCCGGTGGCCGGTGGCGAGCGTGATGGGCGCGATGTTGGCCGGCAGGGGCCGGCAGGGGCGGGCGAGGCGGCGGTGGCGCGGCGTGCGCGAGACGGCGCCGCGGCCGCCGCGCGCTGTAATTGCGTCCCTCGACACATTTGTTTACTATTGTAAGCCGTGAAGATGCCATCGTACACCGACACCGACTCCTTCAAATTAGCGCGCTAAACGCTTCGCCTCGTTCTCTTTTACTTACGATCTCCTATTTATATAATAGGAAATTTTAAGACAATTCTCATTGGTTACTTCGACGTCTGCCACTATTTATTCAAGACACTAACGTACTTTAGGACAATTAAAAAATAGTCTTTTGTAATTTAAATTAACTGCTGGTGTGTTTTTGTATATGTGACCGCTTAGTACGTGGTTCAGCTCAAGTCGTTTCAATAAGGCTCTGCTATTTTTATCAAATTCGTCCACGATATCGGACATCGGGTCTTTTTCTAGCTTTACCAAAACCAGTATTTAATTATTTAGAAAACAATAAAAACGGATGAACTTAACATAAGAAACAAAGTACAGCAATTACGAGTTTTCATAGAGATCGTTTTTAGTCCTTTTAAACTTGTATGACTTATAACTTGTCGCAGAACTGGTTAGGGCTGCGTCAAATGTGACTTTTTACAAGTAGGAAAAACATCGCATTTTATACTACTTAAAACATAATGTTATTCATCACCACCAAAAAATAATAATTTTTGAATATGTTTTTTAGTAAAAAGTGTAAAAATACCAAGCGCTCTCATATTTCTTCACCTCTTTACATGAGGTCAGAATGGAATAGAGGAGTATAATAGGATCTTCGGCAAGCACACTCATCTGACGAAACGCTGAAATTCTTCCACTTCTCGTATTTTTCCGTGTGGCAGTCTTGCTGCATAGGTCGTGCAACAGCTGCGGACTCAATGCTATTTGGCACGGTCCTATATTTTTATAATTTAATTAAAATACGTCAAGTGCAAGAGAGCGGACGCGACAGCCCTGTGCGCGCAGAGTACCGGCGCACGCGCGCGCTGGCGAGCCGTCATTAGAATGTAGCATCTCGAGCGATTTTCCTACTTTAGATACGGTAATGGCCGTAAAAACGGCAACTAAGGAAAAACGCAGCGCATAAAAATATTGTATCCTTACTGCTTATATGCCGTGGCCATTTCTGAAAATCATACGGAGCTCGCAGCGAGATCGAGTCGGGGCACATATTTTGCCATACTGAGCCGCGGCTAACGAATGCACGGACGATTTTAATGTCACTAATGTGATTCTCGCAATACATACATTTATGTATTGCGTTAATACTTGCATAAGTAAGCGGACAGAACGATTTAATAGCTTATGCGGACTTGATTTTTAATTATATTTGCATTTCATCAATCCAACTCGCTGAGATATTCATTTTTTTGAACGCTCCTAAAGCGGAATGCATATTAATGGTCTCGTATATCTCTATTTTGGATTTCTCGTTTTATTTAATTAAAACTTTGTTAAGGAATTTAGAATCAGCGTAGTTAGGTAAAACAAAAATTAAATATTCTCATTAAAATAAACATGAGTAGGAAACTAGTGCCGGAAAACCTGTCATGAAAACCTTACCTTATGGCTTTTTTAAACCGAGTTCGCGAAACAAACGAATATGTTGCTTCTAAGAACTCGGTCTAATGATGCCGTAGGGTTAAGAACATTATAAACAATAATAAATTATAATAATTCTAATATTCATAGTTTGTTAGCTCATCACGTAATAAAACATCTGTACTCATAGTGAATGTGAATGACACTTCCACATCTCCGGTCTCTGAACGTATGAACGATATTTTTCCTGTGTAAGCCGTTATTCACCGTTCTCGGTCATCCAGCGGCGGTGGAAACAAGAAAAACAGCAAAAAGTCGCAATTCAAAGTACATCCAAACGGGGATGCGATCATTAGAGGCGCGCCATAACCGACACATCCTGAATAGGTAGGTGGCGAAGCGTGCTCCGTACCACTCGCCTCTTCCTCTCTCAATCGAGAACATTGCTTCATTCATCTACTATAAAATATATGAATTGAACTCTTCCAGAAACAAATATATATTGCAAATGATAAATATTTTATAAATCCAAAGATTTTATTATTAAAAAGTGGAAGAAGACATGTACGATAGATATTATTTGTCTATAGGAAAGAAAACTAGTGAATTACACTGCGCGATTACTAAACACATAAAAAAGCTTAAAGGTTTCGACCCCTGACGGGCTCCATTTTCCGCAACTCCACGACTAGCGCATATTTTGCGTGAAAACACATATTTTTCAATTTCTTCGCCGATATGTGCAGATTGCATCACGATGTTTTCCTTCACCAAAGAGCGTCGGGTAAATATTTACATATGAAAATCGAAAACCACATAGGTATATGGCGGGATTCGAATTCGGCACCTGGACTAAACACATATCATGAACATCTGTCACAAAAAGCTGAAGCTGTTGACAAGATTAGTAATGACTACTTAATATAATTGATTCAGTTTTCATGTGATGTCGATAACAGGCAGTCACAGACACGTGACCATTACTTACAAAAAATCTATACTGTTTCACTGATACGTTGTATTGTACGTGAAAATTTCAATGAATCTTAATTAAGTATATGTTATACGATAAGTTATTCGGAGCATATTTATCTGTAAGTAAATTATAGCACATTTTGTAGCACTTCGCACGAGTAAATCATTTACATATCGCATAAATATCAGTTCGACACAACCAGTCTTTAGACGGGAATTAATAGTGGTAATCTACTTCTTCAAGTAGATCCGTAATTTAATGTACGTAATGATTAACCGCGCCGTACTGTCGCCCTAATGACTAACTGATATCGATACAAATACACCTTATTATTTCATCTAATTTAAATTTAAGTTAACTAGTCCGGCTAACGGGGCCGCTGAGTACCATTCGACACATTACATATATAATCTAATTAAATACACAAAAAAAAATCATCTCAATGCACCAAAATAATAAAAATTTTTCAGCAAGTTTTAGAAAGGACGAAAAAATATGATATTTTACGAAGTTTACCTTTTGTGCGATTCATTAACATAGTTAATTTTACAAATTCGTTTGAAGACAGCGCTCGTATCCGTTCGTGACATCAAACGGTGTCTTTTAAACGCATCACACTATTGTTACAGACCACCTTCAACCAAAAGAATCTCAGCTCTATCGAATCCAAACAATAACCCAATAAACACGAGAGCACGCACTCACGAACAATAAAATTATTCACGAAACAAAAGCGCCGAACATATGTTTGTTGAAATAAGAAATAATAATTAAGTAAAAGTCAAAAGTGCCGTGAGAACGTATGGGGTGGCCGCCGGTGGTTGGCATACAAATTGATACTGTCAGATCGGGCGATGCCAACAGCCGGCCGGCGATACTCTCACGGAAGCGATTACCCCGCTAAGACAATGCCCGGCAAGACGTGCATCTATTACCCATTTTAAACTTGTAACTAACTGCTGCCATTTAAACGATGTTCAATGTTAAATGATCTTAGTTGTTTAAGGTTTTGTTGAAGCGAACATAGAATTTCAATGATTTCTAAACCGATATTCAATTAGTAGGTCAATTATATATTCCTTGTATGCACGCTTGATGAATATCTAATTTGTTAATTATAAAATGTCCCAATATACAGTACACTGTTGTATTTTATATCAAACACAGCAATAAAGTAAAGAGAAGAGACATGACTGATATCGAAAGAATATATTTACATTATCATCACAAAGTGGTAATAAAACTTTTGGATAGAGAACTTTTCCAATGCTAATCAAAGTACACACGTTGATAATAATGACAGCAAATTAATAATGAGCATTGTGAACCAAATTAAATAACATAAAAATATATACAACTTCTTTAAGTTGCCCTGAAGTCATCAGAGAGATAAGACTTAAAATTAATTTCAAAAATATATCAACCGGATTAATTGAATAGAACATACAGTAAATTGAGTACATTGTATTCATTAATTATATAATACATAACAATTAATCATTATACTGTTGTCTAAAAGTAAGATAACAACTAAACAAATATTAATTGCTGCTATTAGAGCATTAGGATAATATCGAGTTAATTAAAACATAACAGAGTTTATGAATATTTTTAACATTAAGGCTTCAATTACGTTATCGTTGCGGCGTATAAACTTTAAGCGTATTTAATCGAAAACGAATAACTCCAACCGAATACCTGATATTATGACTTTTTCAAATTATTATTGACGTTAGAAATTCAAGTCCCCTACTATAAAATGCGGCCCACCTGAGACAGAACCATGTGAAAATAGATTGATATCCATCCACCCTATGCGATTAAAACACGTGAACGTGTTAAGTTATTTTTTTAATCAACTCTACCACTTAACAGAAGTATCACCACTTGTTACATCGTAAACTAGAGTCCTACACTTAATGTAAATTATTATTTTTTAATGAGCAAAATCAATCCATCGTCAAACCCATTACGACACCAGTTCCCCATCAAATCATAATATTGAATAACTCTTCTCTCATAATTGATATACAATATTTACCCGAACGCGTCGACTACACTACTTGTGTAACCTTAACCCTTTCGACGCCGAACGGGCTGTTGAACAATATGTACACAATTAAAATATCATTTGATATTCTGGCAGCGAGTGCAGCGCGGTGCAACTCTGGGGCGCGGGGGACGCGGGACAAACAAATGACGAACACAGAAATGTACTCGCGCACCCCAAGCTCCGCCCCTCCTCCGCCTAGCTAAGCCCTATGCAAAATAAAACACCCGATTGACATCTCTTTGAAATTTATTAAAAATTCAGACAGCTTAGACATCAAATAGAGGGTTAAACGCTTAAGGGAAAGGATTATTTTTCACTTTGGAGTGTTTTATTACGATGAGGTGTTTATTAAATTAAATTGGGTTTATTTATGAATAAATCAGTGAAGTGATTCTAATATTTCATAGGTTAAGTCATCTACACGTGTCGTAATTATCCCTAAATGACTTTCGACTTTACCTATAAAAAGGAAATAGTTTTGAAATTATATTTAAATAAATTAAGATAAATTGATAAAGTTCAATATACCATATTTTTATTTTGATACATTAACATCGAAACTTAAACATTTCACTCAGCAACATCCCATGTATGAATGTTTGTATATTTTAACAGTTTATATGGATGTTGGTAGAAACAATCTCAGCGGGAGGCAAAAAGCAGTTTTATAGGAATACAGCGGAAAAAGGGTTAAGGCTTGCCAATACTTGCATAAATAATATCCACAACAATTTTTTAATGGAATTTCAAAACATGCAGGCAAACTTTTTACCTCTAAATATTTTAAAATATAATATAGTTAAAATACTCGTATAACTGACCGAATAAACGAATAACTGATTAAGTTGATATAAATTATTAATGAACGAGCAAGTTTAAAAATGCGTAGTTAAAGAAAAAGTTATTCATTTTTAAACTCATAATATCAGCAAACTCAGCATAACATTTTCCTACTCACCCTGTTATACCTTGCTCTTTGTATTCCTTGTGAGTAAAAAAGTTGTTAGGAAAATATTTGTCAAAGTATGATGTGAAGGGAACGTCCGTCGTACAATCAGGGTAAATGAGCGCGAATGGATTGATACAAAGGAGGCGATACGTTCCCCGAGGACCACACATCCCACTCTCAAGATTTACGATCCACTCAATCTAATATTCCAAAGAATTATTATCATGGGACGTGTAGATATATTTAATTTTCAAGGATAAGGTTTAAAGTATTCGTCGTTGGTGTTGAAGAAGTTTTTTTTCTTATATCTCATATCTTTGTGTTTCCTGAATCTATTTGCATAGTTCTTTGTTTGTGAAAGAATGTATATTATTTCTTGCTATTTCTGAAGGTTCGTTTGTGTCTATCACTTTTAACATTTTCTGTATCACTCCTGATTATACATTTTTATTTTTTACATTTTATATCCTAATTGTACTAATAAACAATTTAAGATTAATTAAATATTCAGTACTTACTATATTTTTTGCTCATAAATAAAGTATTTTTACAGATCTTAAAGGAATATAACATGCACGTCGACTCCATACATGGTAATACAAAGTCTAGTTACAACTTCATTACAAACTCATATGAAGATATAATTCTGAACGGTTGTCTCGTAGCGAGCGTTATAAGATGGCGGGTCATCTGTTTATGATGATGAGGCGGTGGTTGCTAGGCAACGGGGGGCAGTGGTCACCGCTCCGGCCCGTTCCTCATACTACACACCCGCCTTCATAATTATTCTTCTCGTTGGAAACCGCACCACTCGTAACTCTATGGTAATGTCGCAGACTTTATGATACGTTTTAATAACATTTTAACTTTACAGATATATTGATTTGAGTTTAATTTGAAGTTAAACTGAATAGAGAAAATACAACTAAGGGATTTTCTTGGTCGAGAAAAATGACAAAAAATTTCAAAGGATTGAAATAATGACAAATCCTTATTAAATGACGAAATATTGTATAATATAGAAAATTTGAAAGGAATATTAGTAGTATAATATAAATCTACTAATATTTTTATTAAAAAAAACTTTATTAATAATTTTGTTTCATAATTAATTTTACGTCTTTACGTCTTTACAATATTTCTAGGCATATTACAAACGTGGACCATGCACTATCACTCGGTGACATAATATCATAAATGCTGTCAAACTTAAAGTTAAATTGCACACTTAAATTACTTAAAATGTACTAATTCAGTAGAGATCTTAATCTAACACCACTGCGAAGGGGCTTCATCCGATTCTGTTCAGACGTTAAATAGCAAAAGCTCATTTGGTGGCTGAAAGCTTTTTAAAAATGGCAAAGCTCGCCGGCGATGTGCGATACTTTATTTGTTTTACTCACTTTTAATTGCTTTCTCCGACACAAGAATTAAGTTAATCATTTACAAGAATACGTTATTTTATAATTTTAATACTTACTATTTAAACAATCACATTTGTATTTAATGTGATAAGTTCAAAGAGGAATCCCTACGTTATTTTATTAGTCTGAAATTACAACAATGACTTGAATACTTTCTATCAATGTTTAAATAATATCACTTGTGAGTCATTCAGATTAAATGCTTTTATTTTACAAAAGGAATACCGATCAATATTGAATATTAAAAGGTTTATTAGTTCGCTAAAGTTATTTATGGCATGAGGGCTTCAATAGAGGAAAGTATTCCAATATGAGAGCGCAACAATGTCTACAATACGATAAACTATCGCACTATCAAGAGTGCATTCAACTCTAACGCGCTACTATTATTAAACGGAATTCGATTTAAAACCGAACCCTCCTCGTCGTTTGTGAAATTGACATTTATTCTTCGTTTTTCATTGTTGCAGTAGTCGGATTCGATCTATTGTTAATTAGCTTAAACGGGCCATGCGCTATACCACGCCAAACAAACGACAACTTATCGACCTAACTGTACACTTAAGTACGATTTAGTGCACGAGCTTTTATATAAAAAATAAAAACTGGTAAGTATTTACCCAATAAGTACATTGATATAAATCATATATTTTGTCAAGCGGCGCGGCGCTGTACAACAGCGGCAAAAACGAGAACTATTTCCTTTTTCTTCAAAACTATACATCTCCTGCCATCTAGTGACGGATAGACGCAACTGCAAAACTTTGTTATTTCCTTATCAATTTAATTAACAAATGTGCAACGACTACTTGTGTGCGCAATGTGTAAGAAATAAAATGTGACTTGAAAGTTAACTAAAAGCGAATTTTTGTGTACATTTCATACGAAACAGTTTCCTTAATTATTTTTTACCTTAAATAATAAAAACGATGTAACTTATAGATTGTCAAATGTTTAGACTTAGTAGAGGTACATAGAGGTACCTAGTGAACAAGCAAATGTTATTACATACGAGAGTTATTCGCTCCCCATCAGGCGGGAGTGCCTCGATTAAAGCCGTAAATACTTTGAGATTAATTATGTCGTAAACAGTCGCAGCGGCGCGACGACTCGGATCGCTCACCTACGCCGCGCATCGCTCCTTCCCCGTGAGCACGATACAAATTCAACTTTTCCAATTAAATTTCGTGAGGCATTAATAATTATTTGGGTACATCAATTTGTTTCGTCGCGCGAAATGCCGAGTTGCCTCCTGCCGAAGATTTGAGAGATACACACCCCGCTATCGACGGGATATGTCTCACGATATTTTACATTTAGTGTTAAAAGTAATAAAATTCAGAACCTGGTCGGTTTAACATTTTGAATTAAAAATTCTTGCGTTGAACTCATTTCACATGTATTTTTAATTATTTTAAATATATAAAGAATAAACGTAAAAGGAAAATGCAAGAGTCCAATACAGATTTTAATAAGATATTTATGTTTCCTCAAACGAGTTCTTGCATGCGAATAACACGACACGAAAGTACCTTTTAATCTGATAAGAAAACCTTAATTCAAGTATAATATAATCCCATTTAATCGCGAGACATATCTCACGGCGGTGCGATCATAAATACCGGAGATTCCCAACTTTAGAATTAATTAAATTAAACTTGAAAATGAAATATTAACACTTTAACGTATAAAATTTAATACCGCTAAGTTATAACGTGATTATTCAACTCCTCGGCAATTTCCAAAAACATCTGGAAAATTAAATTCACGTAGCGCCGGGTGGAGAGGGTGCGCGGGGTGCGCGGGGTGCGCGGCAGGCGGCGAGGCGACGGCAGCGCCGCTTTGAGCGCAACTTCCGCTTTTGTAGTCGCCGGCGCGGGGCGCGCCGCGAGCCACTTCGCACTGTGAAATTAATTTTCTTCGTCTTTATGTAATTTAATTATAAACATTTCAATATGGCGCTCGGGGAATTTCTACTTGGAAGAGAAGTTAAATAGAAACGTTTGATACTTATCTCCTAATACACTTCTGAGATGATTGTACGATTTAATCTAAATTAAATATTTGATTAAATACACTGTTTGTAAAGAAATTGAAGCGCTTCAACGCGTTCTATATTTCGAGGTTTAGCGGTCGACGTCGACCTTTGGAACTCTGCCAACTGTACCTGCGCGCATTGCAACCTGCTGTTGTTGCTAGACAAAGTTTGCCCTACATCTTTGTCCCTTAATAAAAAATGTAGAAAAATAAATAATATAACCTTTTATTGTAACAAAAACATTCGAGTCATGAACCCTAAATGATTGCCTGCATCAATGAAAAGCAACATTTATACACTCAAATAATCGGCAGTCGCCTTTCAAAATCAGATAGTGGCCGTTATTTAACACAAGTTCTTTAGTAAAAGAGACTCGGCTGACATTCCATCTGCAAAATTAAAACTATCCGTTTGTATGGAGTGCGCAGTTAACAGATGCCGCTAGCGTCCGTGCAATTTTGCTCTTAAACCGTTCACGCTCCAGCGACGAGAGGCGACATCAAACATGCGCCTCGCTGACAACCTTTTGCCAGCTTATCTCCCATTCACTATCTGAATCTCACAAAATATATCTACAACTCCGACCATTGTACTCTGTTTATTAAATTTCATTTTAAGTTTATACAACAACACTCTTGTCGGCTACTTTTTGTACTGATTTGGGACATTTTACGGGTGGATTAGTCCGAGTAGTCTTTTGTGAGCGCCGGCAGCGATGTCTTTTTGTGTCGGGCCCGTATTATGGTTTGCTATTGCGCGTATTATGTCATAACACAAGTGCTCCGACCGAGCTCCACGGCTTTTTTGTCATCTCATTTTATTCTAAATTGAATTCTGTGTTGACAATGTCATCGCAGTAGACATCCTGCCTTTTTGTTCATATTTTATTTGATAGGTATGGCTTAGTTCGAGTTCGAGTAGTCGAGTGTACTCAGAAGAATAGCAGGTAAGATAATATTTTTTATCGTTTTACAAATCATTTTTAGTAGTAGTGGTAAGTTTTGGTATTATTATTACTTGAGAAATATACAATTATGGAACAAACCATCCTCATATTTCTTCTGAGAGCCGTTGTAGTGCAGCAACAACGTTCGATTTTAATTTCATGGTACGAGTGCGCTGGGAAATGGAATTGACCTCCGACATCCCACGACTAATGAAATTATAAGCCGTAATTTATACGGTGACTTGTCACATCAAAGGCTAAGGTAAACACAATAAAAAGTTATTGATTAAAATAATACTGTATGTATAACCACTTTAGTTTTTTGTTTTTATTAGTCATAGTCCACCAACTACTATACCAATGCATCGCTAAGTTATTAAGTAAAATAATAAATTCAATGATTTCTTATAGTATTATGTTATTCGAATAACAAACAAAAACTAGGAATATTGTAGACTCATATAAAACAATAGTTTAGCAATTATGGGCCAAAGTACCACCTTAGATTAAACAATCCGGCCCTACGTCGATACTAAAAGCAATAAGACTTACAACTCCGCCCCTACCAAAACAATCCTGTATTTCTGTGTCTTCACTAATGGCGTAAGTTCGACAGTCGAAGTTAGTTCCAGTGTTCTACGGCTGCAATAAAGATAAATCCAGCTATAATATGTTCGGGCCGGCCTTACGTGCGGGATCGCCTCCGCACGAAATTGAATTTGCATGAAGTCTTAAGTCGACACCGATTTAGACGCGCCGCGCGTTCGGCTGCCTCAGGCGTGGACAATTACGAGTTTAGCAACGGTTATACCACGATTACGCGGTTGAGCCTGTTCAATCTGACTATCGCACGAGTCAACTATTTAGTCTACTACTCGTAATTATTTTTAAACCTGCCAGTGACGTTAGAATGAACTTCCTTGGATAAAATAGTAAAACAATTTACAACGTATCAATAATCAGTTCCACGTGGCGAGTAATCATCCTGGCTGGAAGTCTTGGTGTAATCCAAACGCCTTAGGGCCGGTGCCCTGTGGAAGGACGCCCCGTATCCCTTGATCCCGTTGTTTACCAGACATTGAACAGATAACAAGTCCGCGCCCTGATACCGTCGGAGGAGATTAAAGCCACGGCGCTGCTCTAATCCGAACTTCGATTAATTTCATCCAATACTGAGGGAGAACGTCTACGCGCTAAATTATTGGCACCCTGCTTTTGTTTAATTTTATATAAACGACTCGCTTCTTAATCTGACTCCACACAAACATGCAGTAAACAATAAAGAAGCAAATATTGGTAGCCGTAACATTTATAGAATACACTTGTTCCCAACACAGAGCTATGTACTAAGTATAGCTATAGCTTTGATGTTTTGATTGCGAGGGTGCTGCGCGGTGTCTCCGCGATGCGTGTTGAGTAAATATTTGCTCATGTATGAAACTGCAAATGATACCATGTCGTCACACACACTCTCAACACGGTGATATATCATTGCTCTTTGAACTTTGACAGAATGCTAAATACTATGAATTATTGTTATATTCCACTGAAATAGGTGCTGTGTTTACCAGCTATTAAAATATTTAATCAGGGCGATTGAAGTGAGCCGTACTAACCCACAAAGCTTACTGTTTTTAATACAATTTATGAAGAAGCTATCACTCTTTAAGATTTAAACTGTCGCAAACTATTTACAATCTATTTTAATATGTGTTAACAAACACAATAGTTTCATTCTATTAAAAAAAAGATTTTGTTTCATTAGAACGTTATCGTACTTCTAGCGCCATCTGTTAGAAAATTTGTAAAACCAAAAAGATATCTACTGTTTAGGTAACTGCTGAACAACCCTCAGTGCAGTTGACGATATTATATTTACACATTTAGCTTATATGGCAATAGAAAGGTGGAGATGTAATGAAATATTTTTTTTTCCACACAGTTGTATAATTTTTTGAGACTTTGGTCGTCCCTAGTTCGCCCTAAGAAACCCTAGCTTATATGTCTTTCCGAGAGAGATGTACCGGAAATACATAATATTTAACAAGACACGTAATTTAGTTACAAACAATCGTATTAGCATTCAATTGATAGGCAGTAGAGGAGGATCTAATTAGGACAAACGGACCAAACGTTATTCCAATGTTTGTGTTGAACGTCTTAAATCACATTTGCGTGTAACAAACGGCCAGGTATATTTGTCGTAGAGTCGATAAAATTTAGTTTGGCCTCATCTCATTCAAGTCATGTCTACTGTCTCAAGCAACGGTAACCAGCAGACTCAACATACCCACATAAACTCAACCTGAACTTTCCAATAACTACGTTACTCAATTTACATACATCGACCACATTTAAAATATTCGTACAATATTCTTAAAGATTAATTTCAATCAAAATGTTGGTTTACGTAATTAGGAAATGTTTTGAATTCGAAAAATAATTATTATAGAAATCTTATTTAATTATATCAAACGTCTACAGAGAATTGTATAATAATAATTTAACTTGTGAACCTCAACCTTCCTAATGATAAACTGAGAGGCAAAGTCTCAATCTGCAAACACAAATATAAAGCTAATTAAAAAGTTCTAAACTAAATTATTAGAGGGGTCGCTGCGAGCTCCGTACCAAGATTGTCGCAAAGATTTAAGCAAAGTGGGTGTTATCGTTTGAAACGTGTACCGAATCAAGTCAACCGATGCGGAGCGAGAAGTGACAAAGTTTCATGGTACCAAAGCAAATGTTTGTCGGAGACAGTTGCGGTGGCAAACATCGGTCTCACACTCGGAGAATTCCAAATTTAGATTACATATTCATAACAGGCGCGAGGAACTGCTCATTTCGTGAATCCCAGCGGAGCCACCGCCGGTAATGGTAACAGACCGATTTCACAGAATTGATCCTAAAATTGCCAGTCTACAATTTAATTAATTATTATAACTTTTGTTTGCGTAACAGTCTAAAGTTAGATATTTTGTCTACAAAGGCATTAAACCAAATTATCTTGATCTTTGTTTTTCAAAACTAGAATAATTTCGGAGGCAAGCTAACATTCGAATCATCCGGAAAAGTACAACAACCTTAAACGCAAATTATAAAACACAAATGCGTAACATACAGTCACCATGGAGCTATTAATTCAGTCTAACGTTAAAACGCGACAACTACGAGTCAGCTCATAAAATTTATTGGTGATCGAATGAGATAATATGGTAGACGTTAAGAGCAGCTTAGACAGTTTGAAAATTTAAATGTGAAGTAAGTTTTGCGAGATTGCGCGGAATAAATCAGCGCGGACCGGAGGCGCGGGCGAGGCGGCCGGCGTCGGGCTCCGGGGCGGTCGCGTCAGCCGCCGCGGTGATAAATCCGCCGCTCCCTCGGGCTCCCACCAACTCTGCTACCAGCAGCGAATCTCTGCACTCTCCGGTGATGCCCTACATGCCATCTATTACACGCATGCAAGCTCTAACTCCTTCCAATGGGATACGAAGTGCGAAATATCAACTGAATAACCAATAATCGTTTTTTTAACTAACTTTAAACATAAATTTATTGTAATGACACGTTCAGCTCCCCGTTTACATAATTTGATTCATATAAGAATTACATAGTGAACTTTTTTTAAAAGCCAGTCTACGGAATTACTTTTAAACTTTAAACTCATCTTTTAAGTAGGTATAAAGCTTATGGAAAAGCTTTAAGAAATCTCTAAAAAGTTAAAAAATGCAGCACTAAGTTTTCACTTGCATAAAATAAATTCTTTCCTGTAGAAGCGAATGAAATTTTCTCTTGCTAAGATACGACTCTACTCTCGTTACTAATGCACTTATGAAAATTATTACTTTGTTTTTTTTTTCTTCTTTATTTTGATAACTTTTCGTTTATAATGTTTACAATATCAAAACGTATTGTGAGAAGGTTGTTCAGAATAATTTAACATTAACGATGTAGAGTTTCCGCCGGCCATAGCTTAGTGTGTTTTTATTGTAGTTGACTGGATCAAAATCAAACAAATATTTAATTAAATAAAAAATGTATCTTCCGAGTCATCTGTCAACTGGGCGGCTGGGCGGCTGGGCGCGTTCAAGGCATTTTCCGCTGACACCGCCTAATTCTTTTTCACGCTACATTTCAAGAATCTTATTTTTGTAATTACAAAAATGTCTAGTACGCCGACATTATCCTTAATTGCTGGACATAAAAATTCCATTTAAATTTCCCTTTTAACGATCGAGGAAGACTGTCTAATTGTTATAATACACTCGTTTGCGTATTTTTATTGCCGGTACTATAATTAGAACATAACGCTACGTTACTTTTTAAGGAGAAATGTAATTAAAATTTTTCTTACAAGAAGGTGAAATGTTTGTGCTTGTAGGGGCGTAGAGCGGGTGGGTGAGGGGCGCGGGGCGCGGGGCGCGGGGGAGGGCGCGATACTTATTTAAGAAATGGAAAGAAAAGCAATTTAATGCTTATCAGCGAGAGTAGCTATCCGTGGGTCACTTCGGGTAAAAAAGTAATGGCGACTGCGCCACTCAAACAATTCGCAAAAGAAACTGTTTCCTTTTTTATCTGTACCTAATTGATGAGTTTAAATGTAAACAGGTAATATTGTTGTCAGTGAGGTGGTAACATCTTTTACTTTATTTGCATGCTAAAAAATAAACAATAGATGTAATATTGCACTTATATCACGCGTGAAAATCCGTCCTAATATTTCTAATGTTAAACGGTTTAAAAACAATATACTAGATGGAATTCTTCAGTTCATCTAAACTAAACTAAAATATTTAGGTAGATGCAATCTAAAGTTAAAATTTAACTCTAGGTAAACGTCTACGTAAATATTCTCTTTCAAAAATAGATTAATCCAGGAAGTTACTCTATTATAAGTTGAGAAGTTAAAGTGAAATTGGTTTAAGTCGACAAATTCCGTTCGTAGTTCACCGACAACGCAAGCTTCACAACTTCTACGACACTACGCCATGTCGACCATCTACCACACTGCAAGTAAATAAAATATTTCATAGTCATTTATATAGTAGTGCACATACACTAGTCTACTTCTTTTAGATATACTTGCTTTCAAAAATGCCTTCGACATAATTTTTGTTCACATTAAAAAAACTATGTTGCAATATTTGGATTAGAATTGTAATTAGTCGTGCGCAGGGTAGTTATCTTTTAAAAATTAAATGATGAAAAATCCGTACAAAGATATCATAATAATCCGTAGCAGTAAATCTAATAAAACAAGAAAAGTGCTAAACGAGTGGCCACTAAGCTGCGTAACAAATATTTTGCAATGATTACGTAGGGTGAATGCATTTTTACAGTCTCCGGCAGGTCCGGTACGCCGTGGGGTCGCGACCCTGGGGTCAGGATAGCATCGCTTCGACCTTTTGTTTAGCAACATCCCTACAACATTTTCCAAACAATGTACGCTATCAATTTACGAACCCTGTTCCTAAATCATAATAGCAAGGTCACTTTACAAATCACTAGCACAATAATGTGATACGCTCATTATGCATTTAATATTTATACTATTTTGAAAAGCTACATTTCACTTTACTGCTTTAACTTCTGGCCAATCTTCCCTATCTCCTTAGCTGACATACCATAAAACACAGCAACACTTAACACTTAAACCTCCCAATGTATTAATAATATCTACGAGTACTATAGTAAGTTAATAAATTACACTACGCGCATTAGTGCATTAGTTAACAATTTTCACTTGATCCTCTGAATTTAATCAAGGAAACGTTTCAGCTTGTCATGGATAAGAAAAACAGGATGACGCAGGGACGATACGGTGATATAAAATTTTCATTGAGAAGTCTGTGCGGGATGGGCGCGGGGGGGCGGGGCCGCCGGTGTAATATCCAAGTGAAGCCGAGTAACCAATAAATTACAATTTGACACAAACAAAACCCCACTGTAGTACCTACACGAAGCATCGAATTATTTATTGCTAACACAAATTGATACGGGTAGCCATCTACGTCTACCAAAATATTTATATACCTGCTGAAAATAATGTAGGTATGTATCTATACTTGTATATAAGGCTGATATCGATGTCTAAATAAATCGATAAAGGTAATTATTATATGTGAACTTTTTAGACATGACCACACAAATAGTAATTCAATTAACAAACCAGGAAAGTTTTTCATCAATTTTTTTACTTTAAAAAAAACTACGTGTATCATGGAAGTTCTTATATCCAATCCTGAATAATAGCAACAATACCGCAGAAACATCTATTAACTTTAATCGTTAATCGACATATTTAGTAATACAAAAAAGAGATAGTAAATTGCATGAGATATTTGTTGACCCCGGCGGTATGTATCAGAACGTCGGGGCGCGGGTCCCTAGGTCCGCACCCCGTGGGATGTAATAAAATTTGCATACTTTTAATCAAGGGCCCTGTCGCGGAGAAGTTTGGCAATAACGGCGGCCGTGATCGATCTGATGGCCGACTTGTCGGCGCATTACGGCCTGTTTGTTGTGCTAATGTCTACAGGAACGGTACACCATCGTCACTCAATATTCACCTTTTTATACTTTTGTAATGATTGCTTTTGTAAACTTTCTCTAGTACATTTACATTTGTTCATTCTATTGTAAAAACATATTTGTTAAGAATCTTACATTACCACTACCGTTTAAAATCTAGAAGAAAATTGAAACACTATATTGTTTCTGTAGTCAAATAATACTTAAAGGTATAATCGATATAGGTATACCTAAGTATTTATCTATGTTTTTCATAAATGTATGGAGAAAATATGATAAAGAAAAGAGAATATATTGCCTTAATAAATCTAATCCAAAGTTAAAATGTAGCAAAAGAAATCCCGTGCAGCTATTTGCAATAAATTAGCTGACTCTAATATAAAACGACAAAACGCCGGCTAAGCATCACGAAGCAGCGTCGCCCGCGCGCGCGCCGCCCCTCCCGTCTCTCCGTCTTGCCTCGCATTAATCGTGTTTAGTTAGCGGATATTGGCGGCGGAAATTCAAATGCAATCAAATAAAAATAGAATTCGTAAAAAAGCAAAGAAAACAAACCGACAGGCGTCAGTCTAGCGGCAGCGCACCGCTTGCCGAGGCCCGCCCGCCCTCGCGCCCTCGCGCCCTCGCGCCCTGCCTCGCCGCGCGCGCCGCCTGCTGACCGTACTTACACGATTTTAAATTGTACATATCTGAAATTCCGATCTGTCGCGCACCACCCCCGCGCTATGAAATGAAACAAAATAAAACTAGGACGGCGCGACGCGCTCGGAAAAATCAAAATCGAAATTAAAAAATAAAAAGCTTTTCGGACGCAAGCGAGGGAGCCCGATGCAATGTTTGCGGCGGTCATTCGATGCAGTCCGCAATAAAAACACGCGCTGGACGTCTAGCTATAAATATGTGTGATAGGATTGATTGGAACTGAATGTGTGTGGGTGGTGCAGGGGACGCGGGAGAGACGGGGGACGCGGGAGAGACGGGGGACGCGGGGGAGGAATCGAAGGTGAGCGCCGCTAAGACTGTAATCGGTTTTGCCCGGGGCGCGCCGCACCGCTCACAATTAAACTTTGTTTGTCCGTGTGTCGCTGGAGATTAGCCACAATGCTCTTTTTAAGTGGACGGCTTCAGTCCCGTATGCAATTTAAGAATTCAAAGTACAATTTGGGTTGTTAAGAGGAAGTTTAACTATTTTCTGGAAGTAAATAAAAAGTTTTATAATTAGATAATACCGATATATATATTACCGAAATAAATATTAAGAGAACCGTAGTTAGAAAGTCTAATTACATGAACTATAAATAGTTCCATTGAATAGGGTAAATAAAGCCGAGACAAATGTTAAGACGCAGTACAAAGGTTGTGCGATGGCCATCAATCATCAGGAGGGGCGCTGATTGCCTTCAATTATGGCATTAGTTTTCTTGCTTAATTTTATTCAGCAGATAAATTCTCCCCCAAATTAATTCATGTGCAATAAGAAGGACCATTTGTTTCGCTTGTACCATGGGTAGATTAAATCGAAGCTTAATCTTTAAAAAAATATATGTGTAAATAAAATATGTTATTTTCATAATGCTTATTAATGACTTTCTTATCAAATAACTCGTCTAAAAGTTTTTTTGTTAAGGCAAAGCAGGAGACGTAACGCATTGAATTCATACAACCTGTACCTAAAAGATATTTTAAAGGAAACGATGTCAACTGGTAGAATCGTCAAATAAATATCGTCAGAAGCACCGCACCTAGTTCAATCCATCAATCAGGCCGACACAACGGCTACAGCCGTAAAACGTTGAGGGGCAAGACAAAGATAATTCCCGTTTAACTTCCGTTTCCAACTTATCGAATAATTTAACTGAACATTTATTTTTGCGCGCTCATCAATCAAGCGCGCCCGCTCTCCGTCGATAAGCCGCGCCTCGACGCCGAGAAATGACTAGGCATTACATAAATCCCCTCGGATGATGAAAAGTGAAGTCTAACAGATAAGAACCGACAAAAAGTTACGATGAGAAATGATTCGCGATTTATATCCGACGGAGGCAGCGCCGCGGCTTCCGGCGCGAGCCTCACGCCACCGCGGCGCGACGTAGGCGCGCAAACTTCTCCCAGCGCAGCCTCGGCTTCCACGTCAACATAAATCACGACGATTTACTTAATTCCCATCGTTCAATCGGCATCTTTATTCATACCAATATTATAATTTCCGTTCATAAATACTTAGATTATGGGATATTTTCGTTTTTAAAAAAGCTTTCGATGCTTACTAAGTACTTATTTACTGTGGTTTCGTAACTACAGTGTTATCATTTTCAAATTTAAAAGAAGGCGAGAAAAAGAAGCGAGTGTAAAAGAAAGTTTTCTCCGGGCGGCCATTATTAAGATAAACAGTACAATACATAAGCCTATCTCGACATTTATTTTATCACGGGTTCACATCACGCTCCGCTGTTCCCTGTTATGATACGGCCGGTACCTGAGTGGAGCTGAAAGAAAAGCTATAAACCTGTTCGAAGCGTTTCTTCCGGCGCGCCGGAGCGTCGCGTACGCGCGCCGACTGGCAAGCGGCCCCCCTGCGCTGCGCCCCTGCACCCCTCGCCCGCGCCGACCTCCACATCTGCCGACCATATTTTCCACTTTATGTGTGACAGTTGAGGTAATATCGAGACTCTCGCCGCTCTCTGATTGGACGAAAAATACACATTAAAGGAACCTGCCGGTTGCGAACGAGCGATTCGAAACTGTATTCCCGTGGAAAATGTCGGAAAATATTGTATTATGGGGGTGGAAAATTGCCACCCCCCGCCCGCTCGCTCGACTCCGGCAAAAACTGTCGAGTATTTGTTTTTGATGAAAACGATTTATTATTCTACGTGGGTTGGAGGCAATAAAGATAAGCCGGCGAGGTGGCGGAGCCTTATTACGGCTAACCCTCGCCTTTGTTTCCTTATAAAGAATAATAAATGAGCCAACCACGCTTATTTTACACGTTCCTTAATTATTTATCGATAACACGCAGTTTACTTCATAAAACTTATCTGGCCCTACGTAATTAAAGTGATTCTTAGTCAATAAAGGAATCTGTAAACTTTGTATATTATAGTAGGTGTAAAATAACAAAATATATACCTACCATATAAGTGTGAAGCACGCTCTTTTCTTTTCAAAACGCATTTTTGTTCTCTATAATAATTTCGTGAACACCGTAAGTATGATAAAATTAAATTACATTCTGCAGCCGCCGTGTGACATGTCAACTCATTATCTGTGAAACATAAACGTTGATATTATTCACCCCGGTGAATCTGGCGTCTCCGATGTAAATCCGGGAGCCCCCCGCGGGGCGCACGCGCCGCTTGTCGCCGACTTTTATCATAGTGTGAAATATTACCGCGGTAACATAGATTCCGGCTGTTCTATCATCTGCCGCAATTTGCCACTAATATGCCACACCATAAGCCATACGATAAGTCATAGAGTAGTGACGTGGCACATTCAATTTTACTGAACATGGTTTTTGTTTTTTATTAGTCACAATACAATGTTATCGTATCTACCTATTAGATTATTTGGTAAACCTATGGCTTCATTAGCACGAGTTCGCGGAAAAAACGGAGATTTTGCCTTGGCATAAGGCCATTTTTTGCGTGACATCGGTCTAATGAAGGGTTATAAACATTATAATAAATCCTATGTTCTGTTGAACACAAAATCCTACTCGCATCCTCACAACTTTCAAGTTACAAAATTCAAATTTAATAATTGATTTTCGTAACAGGATACATAATCAATAGTAAGTTTCAGCTTTGTTTGAATTTGTACAAACAAATTGTTTGTGGAGGGAACCTCTCTGTCTGGGCGACGTTTAAAAATTTAAATATCGACAGCCAACAGACATCCCATAGCGTCCCATCCCTCCTAAATGAATCGCACCCGCGTACTTCTACAATAATAGTAAGTATGAACTGTTTATTTATCATTTTTATAATGATTATAATAATATTTGCTTGAATGTAATTGTTGAGTGGTTACAAATGCACGTTGATTGCAAATATTAAAAACCAAATCTGCTACATTGCTTGAAAATAAACATTTTGTACCTATTATTTTTTATATTTTTTGAATACAAATATAGCATATTTGTCATAGTACTAATAAAACAAAAATCAAAATATAATAATATCATGAAGAAGTTAACGGCACCCCTAAATGACGCGTAGCGGACGCGGTGTTAGTTAACTAGTAATATTTAACCATCCGTTCATACAGCCGGGATGAGAACACCCCCGATATGAGCGATAAGGAAGGAAAGATACGCTCCGGACAGAGGGAAAGGATGGGGAGATACTCAACGGGGCATAACTCATAAATAAAATACAATATGGTGAGCAAAACATTGAATTATGCCGGTATTATGTCACATTTGGCCTTTGTGAATTAGTCGGCGCACATCGCATTGTGAGGGGAACAGATTGCCCGCTCCGCGTTGTTTGTCAACCGACCGTGGATATGATTATTATTTATGGCTACTGTTTTAATTCAGTGGCTAATTGTACCATTGTCCTTCAATTTTGAATCACTTATACGTATAAAGAACTGGAAATCAGTGTCGTACCTGCAAATCTAAGTTGCAGTCGAAATGCTTTCCTGTAAAACAGATAAATTATTTTAGACTTTAATAATATAGAGGTGATGAATAACATGAAAGATTATGTCGTCTAATAAGTACTTAGTGACGGCTAGTTACGATTCTGCAATCAAATCATAAGCTTATTTTTATAAATTCTCGGTAGATTACATAAAGTAGCTACAGCCAGTCGTAGCTATAAAGGGGAAGCTACGGAGCCGACTCAGCGAAATCATAGAAAAGCACATAAATTGGTGCGCATTAACATTTCCTTTATCCTACGTGTCGGCGTATGACGCGGGGGCCGCGCCGGTCTCCCGCGCTCTGCCGCGCTCTCCCGCGCTCTCCCGCGCCGCCCAAGACAATAAATTTACATATTTCACCCCTCAAACAGACCTTTTTTACCATTCCGCAGAATTACGCACATATGGGAATATGCTGTTGAATATATCAGCAGTACGGAGAGATACTCTCAGAATAAAATTATCTCCTTCGCCACATTTACGGATAAGAGCCCATTACGCTCTGTCGCCCCGCTCGCTGTGATATACATTATTTTATGTATTTTTTTCCAAAGAACGTTAATATAATTGACTTTGTATCATTTGAGTATTTTTGTGTCGTACAGTTGTAAAACTATATCTAAATCTAAAAACAATAATAATATATTATACACACTGATTACTAGGTATTCAATATAACTATTAGTTATATGACGCCTGAAAACCATTTACTATTAGCAGAGGCTAAGCAAACAACTTTAGTAATGAATCGAAGGCACACATAGATTGCTAACAGCGTGTGATGCACGTTTCAAAGCGGATTCAGAAATGGAAATGTAATTTTGCGGTGGAAGCGCCCTGCAAAGGGTCAAATCAAAATCATTTTCACAGTCCAGTGGAGCGGCGTATGTACAGAGAAGCGCACTGCGCCGCCTAATCACTGTCTATTGCAAAACAGTTATTCGGCTTGCGGTATTAAATCAAACGGACTAAATTCAACGCAATATCTATCGTCCTTAATTAAAACCACACAAACATTTGTCTACATGTTAATCTACTATCGTTTATGCGATTTAACGTTCACAATCAAACTTACATATATTCAAATCTATAAGAAGAAAAACAACATTTTAATACTTTATATTTTTAAATACAAAAGAAGGTCGCTTGTTTTTTAAACGATCACTTTAAAAGCAATATAAAAGCATTGTTATGTTTCCCTTAAGCTTATCTTACTTATAACATATCTTGAGAAAAGTTTGCCTGACCAAACTACTATCTACGATTTTACGATCTATCAAAACCATTGCGTAACCAAAGACATACGAATCTCTAAAGGGACAAAACCTAATCGTGAAACGATCTTAAACAACACAATGTTTTCCACAATAATATTATGTGAAACATTTTGCTTTGGTTTATATTTGTGTGAGAGAACAAAGCGATATATTTATAACAAGGCACCCGTAGAGCGGAGTGGACGTGAGCTAGACGTACGACACTAATACTCATTAGAATTACATGGCGGAACGAAGCGGTCGCAGCACGGACCCGCCCGCCGCTGCGCCACCACTGTCCACCTACATTGTACCCACTCAATATCTTGTTACTTCCAGAGACAACGATTGGCTCTTCACTCAAAATTCATAAAACACTGATATCACGATTTAGTGGGTTGTTTTTTTTACTATTGTCACTCATTAATCGATTTTGGAAGTGAATAAAATCACTTACGATTTTAAGGGGAATAAAAACAAGAGTCTATTTTTAATAGCAGATATGTACAAGGTTCTTAACAAAAATAGATCAAATTTTTATATCAGAAAATATGCTGTAAATATTTTGCCAGGCGCTAACTTACCTAGGTAGGATCTACAATATATTGCATTTGCAAGAAATATGTAAAAAAAAATGAAAAAACTTTTTTAGTCGTCCAGTACGTCCAAACCAATTTTGTAGTAGCATTGTATACTTTTTATAAACTTTTAGGGTCTTGTCTTTTGTAGCGATTCCTGGGAAATATCGCATTCCCTGCACGAATTCCACCACAATCGATAAGAGAGATGACCAGTGGCCGCACGGCGGGG
>QDHC01002768.1:826272-851501 GCA_013186455.1 Papilio dardanus tibullus | reverse complement strand
CCGCGCGCCGCTTCCTCTGATGAATACTCACGCATTACCTCTATCCGCCGATACAATTCAATAACACCGACTCATTTAAACATAATTGAAATTGTGTATTTTATTAATGTATCCATTTCTTACTTTGGCGATGGTATTTGTTGCGAAATTTCGCCTCTTTATAGGTAGAATGATTTGTGACAAAACATCCAAAACTAAGTTCCGCCAAATGGAGGTCAGGCTATGAGAACGGATCGTAATGACCCTGTCCCGATCTTACAAAAGGCAATTACAATAAAGTTCCATTCACACATGCTCGTTAACTGGGCGATATATCTCGGAGCCCCTCAGTCAACTTGCCATTCCACGCGTTTCATCTTGCCGCCTCTACATAATCTGAGATACAACATTCAATTACTTTTTAATCAAAACGTTTAATGCAGTCTTATGTAAGGAACTATTAATTTAAGACGATATTACTAATTCAATTCAATAAACATTATGTTCCGTACTACGAGCAAAACGTTTAGGTTAAACGATGAATTTTTCAAAATCCCGAACACCTATAAGTTTTTAGTTATTTTTATGAAATCGTATTTATGTCAATTTTAAAGGTTTTCATGATAAGTATTTTAGTGTAAGGTGTAAGTGTGTGACCGCCCGCCCCACACACCTTAACTACCGCCGCGCGCACTTTACGACCAGGGGATTAACCCATGTAACGAGATTCATTAATTCTTGTCGTTAAAATTTGTCGTTCTCGATTAATAAGGATGCCCCGGTGGCCCCGGCGGCCCCGGTGACGGCGGTGGCGGCGGCGCGTGGGTTATTGTCGCCGGACCGCAGCGGGCGCCGCTCAACGCCGCGCCGGGCTCGTCTCGCCACGAAACTTGCCACTTCGTCCGCTTTATTTACACTATCGAGTAAATTAAACTCGCGCTCGAGTGTCGGACGAAACTTTAGCAGAACTTCGTGTGTAATAAGTGGTGCAACAACGGCGAGAGAAGAGCAAACGTCGGACGCGGTCTCCGCACCGCACTTCTCCACTACTTAACTCTTTGGGACATATTTATTCGACCCTCCGGCGACCGCGGCGACGCTCGCTCGCCTCCCGCCCCTTCCAAATTAACCTAACGAATTAAAGGAGCTATTAAATGTTTCCTAACCACATTTACGTGCAATCGCTGCCCGTCGTTATAAACGCCGACCACGATTGCTATCGATTGACTGCGCTATAAATTTTTGATATTCCGAGTACGAGTCGGAACAAAGAAAAGCCGTTTCTCCGTGAGTGTTTTCCATTTTCTCTATCTGTTTGTGTGTAATTTTAATGCGGGGTCAATCAGTGCGCTGTATCGTATATCTCGGTGTCGGTGCGGCGCGGTGCGGCGCTGTGCGGCGGGACTGTAACGATAATGAATCGTTACCGTGACTGCGCCGGAACGAGCTCACGAATTATTAAGAACGTGCTGCTCTTAATAACGCCTTATTTAAGCCAGCGTAATATACGAGCATTTTCTTTAACTATTTTTATACTAGTACGTAAATAAATAAACTTTTAATAAAGCTTACTACACTTATTTTTGAAGCAGTTTTCGAATAGTAAGTAGTTGTTAAATTAACAATACGTATTTCTATTATGTTAACAACATTTTGTTGAATTTTCTAGGATCCTTAATAGTTAACTAAGAAAGGCTTAAACTTTCGTTTTCAATTAGAGGACATTAGTAATGCATAAAGAACATCTTGCGGTGTCCACAACAGGCATTTCCCTGTCCTTAAGAGGACCCGCCCCGCGTGGAGGCGCTGGACTCCTCTGTTTGTTCTACCTGCCTGTGACCCTCCACGATTTTCCTCTAAGTGTTGATTGCTTGTAAACACAACCACCTCTTCACCTGTTTACATTCTACAAATTCTTATTTGATAAGGTTTAATGTCTTCAAACAATGAAGCGGATCATTTACAGATAGAATACGTTGTCATATGTATGTCTATTTTGTAATGGAATCACTTGCGTGGTGGGAATTGATAAGACGCGCTCGAACCTTTTCGTCTATTGCTGGAAATTTATTACTGTTTTGGGTTTTTATTGTTCCGTTTTACGGCCTCTTCGCGCATAAATCGCAGAGATAGAAGATGAGTTCAGCGACCGGTATCGATACCTCTATTGTTTTTTACCGGTAGGAGACTCTGCTATCTAACCCTCGTAGGTACTTGATTACGATATATGCCCGGCACACAATAGATTAAAAATAAAACAAAGCCTTTATTATATTTTAAATAGGACATAAATTTGTATAAACTACACACAGCCTTAAGGCTTATATTTCATGAAAATTCTAAACAGTTTTCAAAATGTTTATGTACGTAATATTTCTCGTGGAGGTCCATCAGAACGGTCAGAACGGCCGCGATATATCACGTGAAATGATACTGAGGCGGTGTGTTGCGAGCGACAGGGACGGAGCAAGAGACGCGCTGACCCTCGCCTCATAATGTACGGTCCGGTTAGGTACACGACTTACGGGAAATGGTACCTACGTAACCTCCGCACCCCGCGCCCGCACCCCGCGCCCTCACCCCGCGCATGAAATGCTTATTATACGCGGCACGTACACCCCGCCCGCGCCGTCTCCCTCGCTCCGGCCCGCGCCGCGCCCGCCCGAGAGGGACGCGCGACCCGATATTATAGCAAATCGAGGATTGTTATGTCCGGTCCGGCAGAGGTCGGCGTAATATATGACCACGGTATTCCGGGCACATATATTAACAGGGAACTCGCCTCATACGAAAAGATGTTGTACGATGGAAACAAATGGTGAGGAAAAATTTGGCTTTAGCGAGGCAAGTTACCGAACGTTGGTACCTTCTATATGCTTTTATCTCATGTAATTTCGTAATATTACGTAATTGTTTATCGATCTTTGTAACATTAGCAAATACAATCACAATTAAAAACAATGTAGAACTCTCGACTACAAAAATGCAACGGTCAATCTGTCAATGTCTATCCAACAAATGAAGAATGATCACCGTACAAGATGGTAAACTTGCACCCTTATGATAAAGACTTGAAAAACTGATACATGACGCATTTTACTAAGTGAATGATGACGATACCGACCTTCAGGTTGGGAAATTTTAGGGTGAGCGATACATTTTGTAGACAAAATAAGTAAAAAACACGTTTCCTCGAACACATTATTGTTATTAGGTAAATATTTTACAACTTTAAATTAAATAATAAGCATATTCTGCTAGGCATGGAGAAAAACAAAAAAGCAAATCTTACTTTGCAAATAATATGTTGAGCTATAAACTAAAACAAATCATACCATTTCAAAGTTTATTTTCTCCTTGAAATATCTCCTTATTATAATCGAGGAAAATCCTTCTACTTATAAATACAATCACGCCCTCGCGATAAATGTCTAGGGGCGCAGTCAGCCGCGCCGCCTAAACGAATTTAAATAAAATCGGGTATTAAAATCTCCAGGCGATCTTGCAAAAATATACCTATGTCAGGAGAGATTTGAATGGAATAAAAATTCCTCACGCCCGTCGCATTATCGAGGGGCGGGACTCCTGTTTTCTTTTATAGCTGTCGTAAGGTATAATCTTCGAGAAAAATGCGATATTTAAATGAAGTGAATTCCTTGATGGGGGATTACTTGACACGCTGATTTGTACACGTCCAAATCGATTTATTAATTTGGATGGTTGACAGTCTACACAATTACCTTCGTAAGTAAAATAAATCACAACCTCGGGAAATATAACAAACGAGAATTAATGTAAAAAAAAATGTTGTTGTTATATTAGCAATATTAATGTTGTAGTAAGGATTATTGTGAATAATATGAATGAAATATCGCTGACGGACAGTAAGCCGGTGTCGTGCGTAGTATAAACATTGTCAGTGCGAGGGCGAGCTGGCTGGCGGGCTGGCGGCGCGGCGCAACGCACGGCACCGCGCGCCACGTGTCCGGCACGCGTGACACGTCTCTAATTGCCCTACCATTGAGATTGTGACAATATTGGACAATCCAGTGAAAATAACACCGGACTATTGGGTGTAACGTTTGAGCCGACAATAATCTCTCATTTTAATAGATAAGTGGAGGCGGAGTCGAGTGATTTGTTGCAAGGGTCGGATGAGTTTTTGTTACGTAGGGAAAATATCTTGCCACTTTTGTTTATACTATAAAGATCGAGCAAAAATATGTTTCATTGAAACCTTCAGGCTACTCTACAAATACAGAAAGTAATTTTATAATCAAAAGATTGTTTCATTTAAAAGGTTCGAACCTTGTTCAAAAAAATAAAAAAAGTAGTTCTGTAGTCTCATTGTAATAAAATTAAAAGTAATTAAGTCTGACAAAAGACAAACTGCCGCCAAGAGAAATAAAGAGAGCGAAGCAAATGAGAAGAAGTCATTTGGGCGACCGCTGAATTGTGTTCGAGAGGATAATAAAAAGGGAAGTCATCAGTGACACGCACAATAAACATCAACCTCCGGAATATCATAGATAACGGCGCTCCGCCGCCCGCCGCCGCACGCCGCAGCCGCACGGATCTCATTAGGAGGCCGCAGGGAAATTAAAAAGAAATCGGCCGGCGAGCCTCGGACGCGATTGCGACTCGAGAAAAACGACAGACCTCCCTCTCATAACATTACATACAGCTTCTCCGATTTTCCGCACAATTATTATTCTGTGGTCCGTGAGGCGAACGCGAAAAGATACGATGCGTACACCGATACCAATGAGCCTTTGCATACTTTATGTTACTTAATTGCAACATACGATTTATGTTAATGTACTTACAAAATATGTGTATTTTTGTAAATATAATGGCGTAAATTGATTTTTTTCAATGCTAAAAGTAATAATACTCGACTTTAATAAAATGTGTCCTTACTTAAAAGTATTTCGTGACGTTAACTATTACTCAAACCACATTACTGTAGTAATATAGTTTAAATAAAATTTTGTAAAAATGCTTCAACGAAGTAAATAGCCGCAGGACTTAATTAACAGAAGTTGCCAAGATACGTATTTTCTAAAAAACAACAAAGTATTTCCCGTAAACAGAAAGGTAAGGATTGATTGCGTTATTCCGTAACAAATTTCTAGTCTTTGAAGTAAGTCGATTATCCAAGGCAGACCTATAGAAATCTTGCATTTATGCAAAACAAAGGCAATCAAGGCTCGGACGAACAGAAGAAATGAGCTTCATTAAGCGACGGAATGAAAACTTTAATAATGTAAGATGCAAAAAAGTCTACAAAAAATGCTTAAGAAAATCTGACGACATAAAGGCTCTTGTAACTGGGGACTCGCCGTAAAATCATTAAGATGCTAATAAAAACTTCCTTTTGTTACACAGAGACGAACTCGGGGGAGTGCAAAAAATATTCAAATAAAAAACTCAATTGGGAAAGCGGGATAGGAAACTCTGCCCATGATTATTCTTCAAAACATAATGAAGAGAATTAATGTAAATATTCTTTTTTTATTCGGAACTTTCCGCCCTCCGGAAAGTTTTATTTTACAGCGCGTCGTTTAACAACCGTCCCTACTTATTGACATTCAATTCAGGGGAAATTGATTTATGAAGATTGTTGCCTTAATTGAGAAAAAAGACGCTTCAAATATTTTCAAACATTCTTTATTCAGTTATACTACCTACAGTGACTACATCATAGAAAGTTTACTTAAACTTGAGCAATTAAAATCGTGCTAATTATTATAATATCGTTACTAAAACATACGAGTAATTAACTTATACGTAAGATCGTATGACAAGTTAAAAGATATTCAAATGGTAATTCGAGTATTACAAATTGTTACGGTATTTGATTGTTGCATGTCAGGTGTGGTAATGAAGGGAACAATGGGTTTGCATTGTTGCATTATTGAGAAGCCGTGACAGTGCACAGGAGGGCGCTGCAGCTGCAGGCAGCTGGCCGACTGCGCCGTCAGCCGTCACTGTTGCACTTGACGTCGACAGCCAGAACAAATGTCAACTTTTTTGGTTGAATACATAAAGAGGATTGAACTCTTTTGTATATATCAAAGTAGTGACATATTCACAATTTTTAGACCAGCTTAAACTAATAGTAATAAATGTTACATCACAGTTAACACAATTATGACGAGGTAAATTTTAAAAGTTCTTTTTAGTTAACTGCTTATAGTTGAGATGTTTTGATAGAGTATTTAGAGAGTTAGAGTATTTAGTATCTAAAGATAGTTCTCCAAATATTGAGTCAGCATTTAAAACATTGCGTTAAAATTGTAATAAAAAGACATATAATTGTTCAAGTCCCATAAAAATAAGTCGTGTCACTCTCCTCATCCCTGCTCGTATTTTTATTTCATCCTTAATTGCTTAACAATTCTTTATTCGTTCGCAATTACGCTGCTGCTCGACTTCATCGAATTAAAAAAAAGCCTTTTCCCTCGCGTTCAATTAAAATTTATGGATTCAGTTAAACGTAATCTATAAGTTTTTGTCGACACCAAAGTCAATATGTACGGAAAAGTAAATAGTCATTACGCGATCTAACACACATTAAGAAGTTCCGCACGGAGCCCTAATAAGCAATCACATACTTTATTGAAAATTTATCGTATCTATTACAAGATTCACATTAAACTACCCAGAAAATCTTTAACCTAAGCTTTAAGCTTATAAAAGCTCGGCGCTAATGGCCGGATACCGGAAATTGCGCTCTCATATATCTCCCGACAGATTTATGAAAGTACACACACACGAGCCGGTGTCTCCGCGCTCACACACACACACGTACACCGTAAGGAGTATAGCACATGAACGTACACACACAGCCTGGCTTTATTTCCGCTCCACTTTGACACTTATTAATTTAATGGAACATTAATTTTAGAGCGTTGAGTAAACTAATCCTTTACTTTTCAATTAAACTTTTTCTAGAATAATATAAAATTTCAATAAACACAATTATTAAACTAAAATATGCCCCTATATTTCTTTAAGATCGTAGCAGCAAAATATTATTTTTGTTTGCATGATAATGCTACGGGCGTAGATGCAAGGGCTACGGTGTAGCCGCGTAGAGGATAATCCTCGTCCAACGGCGCACTCTCACGCCTCTTCTCGTAGCATATGAACCTGATGCTCTTTCCCTGTCATGTTTAATGCACATAACAAATCTCAATACATATTTATAAGCAACATAAAATCATATTTCTGTTTTATTTGAAACATACTTTAATTCCAAATAAAAACTATTACAGAATACCACGTACCTACGATGAAACTAACTCATAGCTTACTGAAACATATGTGAGATTTCAACAACTAGAGAAACTCTACACCACTTTTAAACAAAATCAATTTAATCTAAGAAGGAATATAAGATGTTTATACTACTGGACGCTGTTTTTTTAGGATCCTAATCTTTTCCAGCGTATCCCGTCTTAGCCCCGTCCGACACGTACCGGCCATTGTGACGTCGAATACGTCTTCCGCGGCGCTTCTTATATGAACGTTACAAGTGCTTTCTAAATAATCTAAGTCCAGCTGAAGAGAGCGTATTGTATTGACATAGTGGAGTGGTGGCCGGCCGTATAATGCCCCGCGCGTGTGTGAGCCGTGTGCGGACACCGTGTGCGCGTGTGTGACCACGCTTGATAGAATAAGCAAGTCGCCGGCGGGGCCGCGGGGCGAGGCGGGGCGAGGCGGGACGGGGGAGAGAGGGTGCCCCCTGCGAATATCTTCAAGACTGGACCTCCACCGCCCCCTGCCCACTACACATCTTCTGCGGCACTTCTCGTAGCCACATCGCGTTGTAATGGCTCTTCACGTACTTTATGAGGATTGATTATTATTGAATAAAGTTCATTGCATTTGTTATGTGCAATTCAAGGGGAAAATATTTATGTGTTTAGTTCGAAATAAATATTTAATTGCATAACATAAAATCCGTAGCGGATTTTTATGTATTACAATAATTTGTTTACCATGACAATTCACACGAATACCAAATTATTTGACATATTTATGAATGAATTTGCTTCACAAAGTAATGCATTATAATCATAAGAGAATCCGAATAACCTGTTATACAAGTTATTTATGAAAATTCAATTGAGCACTAGTAGTACGACATAAGTCTAGCAATAGTTGAAACAAGTGCTCGGGTACACCTGTTTATTAAGTTGGTTAAAACGTCAGGAGCAGAGCAGACGAACGGCGCCGAGGCAAATCATATTAACGAGGCGAGGCAGCGCTCGCTCGCATCTGCCTCACTTCGCTATCCCACTGCCAATTTTACACTACTCGTTAAAGTTGTCGAACTCCAAAATCGACTGTCAATTCTTTGACGATTTCAAATCTACTGTTTGATGTTTGATTTTACAATTTAATACACTTTCAGACTACATTTTAAGTAATTGTCGATATGTAGATACAGGTTTAATTTGAGTTTTAACCACAGCTATTTTTCAGGATTTAAAAAATCTCATTGCTGAAGATTCGTTAACTTAACTTAGCTTAATACCTAACTTTACCTTAAAATACACACTTATCTATACTAATATTATAAAGAGAGAAACTTTGTATTTTTGTTTTTATTGAAATAACTCAAGAACTACTGGGCCGATTATAAAAATTCTTTCACCATTGGAAAGTTACATTATCCCCGAGTAACATAGGCTATATTATTTAATTCCGAGCGGACGAAGTCGCGAGCAGCAGCTAGTATACTTGTATACACTTAACTGCAAGTTATAGGATTTTAAAATAAAATAACCAATAAGGTATGTTATGTAAAGTACCCGGCTATAATTTGAGGAGAACGCCGGCCACCGGTACGCGGCGCGCCTGAAAGTTATGTTGGAATACTTAGGTAGAGGGCGCGGGGGAGGCGAGGCCGCTATGAGTAGATTTACAATAAATACACCAAACAAAGAAAAAGGAATCTCGTTGCGGAAAAACTTCCACTTTTGTTCTCCAAGTACTCGTAAGTTGCGTAAATGTACTCCTTTATATTTTCCGTAAGCACAATATTATATAAAAAATACTGGTATATTTAAAGTGGATTACGAATATAAAAGATTATATTTTTTCATTGATAACTATACAAGCTTTTCTATAACAGGTACGTATTTATTACTTTGCTATAACATTTACATTTAAGAGCGTCGGTGGCTCAGGGGTTCAGCTCTTGACTTGTAAACTGCAGGTCCCGAGTTCGAATCCCGCCATGTACCAATATGTTTCTCGATTTTCGAATTTCATATGTACATATTTACCCGAAGCTCTTAGGTGAAGGAAACCATTGTGATGCAACCTGCACATATCGGCGAAGAAATTCAAAGATATTATTATATATTCACGCAAAATACGCGCTAGTCGTGGAGTTGCGGAAAATGGAGCCCATCACGGGTCGAAACCTTTAACCTTTTTTTTTAACATTCACAGTTTTTTATACCCAATAGTATGTCCTTGAACAGCTTGTATAATAAACAAAGATGTCTTCTCGTCACCGTCTCCAGGTGTAGTAAACGGCATTGCCCTGAGATTCAGACGTGTCTGTGTTTGTGCGAGCGTCGCTGCCGCGGGCCGTATCCGCGCCACCTGCCATATAATTGGACTTCAAAACTGCTCACTCGCAGATCCCCAATACTTCCGCGTCGCCGCACGCCGCACGCCGCACTCCGCCCTCCTATTTATTTTGTCTACGTTGTCTATGCCGCTGTCAGGGCCGCCTTTTGAACGCTTTTCTATCTGAAGCATTACTTACTACTGCTACGATATCAATCCTGGTGTAAGACTCGATCCTCTACCACTTACCAAGGTACTTTTATATTTGAGAAAAAAAAATAGCTTAATAGTGTGATAAAAGAATTATTTCGCTATAAGTAACGCATATAGTTAATAGTTACAGTATACAAAATCATATCTTAAATTAGCCATAAGAAAATGTAGGAAACAGGCAATGAATTTCACCGAAAAGCATCTTTAAAAATCTTCGAACCAAAAAGTCTTAAAAGAATCACAGTATTTACTTGATTTTTCATATGATAATTGTTAGAATAAAACAAGGTATAAAGGTCAAAGAACACGTGTAAATTAGACAGTAACAAAGCCGCAACCACTCGGATATTGTATGCAAATAAAGCGAGAAACTCTCGAGCGAAATGTGGTCAAAATAAATGTTGAACACGGGAATGTAAAACGGAATCCCTAAAACAGTTCATGCAAATACAAGTGTCGTTTTCGTCCACTCGGGGAGCAAATCAAGAAAGAAACTCAAGACGGCGGCGGTCGAGCGACGTTCACGCCTCAATCAACTGCCACTTGCGGACCTTTGTGCGACGGATTCCCTCCGACGTCGCCGAGAATACCGCACCGCAACCTTTAAATGTATCGCCCATTTCATTTACAGATTAATCTAATCGAATAACTTTCTTTATTAACTTTGTAACTTATGAAACTTCTCTTACACTTTATCTTTATTAACTAAGTTACTCGCTTCATGTATGTTTATACATAAAAAATAAATCAGAATAGAAATGACTTACGTTCTGAGTTATATGAAACGGCTTAAGGACGATATTCCAAATATGAAAATAAAGAAAATAAGCTCTCCCTGACGCTCCTCCAATCGCGCACCTCGCTTTTATTACATCCATAAATTCATCATATCGCAGAGCGCGCGGGGCTCGCCATTGGCCGCGCGAGCGAGACCGCCGACCCTCTCTCTCGCACCTCCTTCATATTAATATTGAATTTTTCTCAACCCCCCGCACGCCACCCTCGCGGGAGGCTCTACACTCGCTCGCCCCCGTATTGTTGTTATCTTTAATGTTGTGGAAAACGCGTTTTCTTGTGTCGTTAACTTTTATATTGCACGAGTGATACTTTTACGAGTACGATACATAACTTATGCTAGATTCCAATGTATACTAAAGTAAGTCTAAGTTAGAAATAAATGCGTAAACAAACTTGTGAAAGAAAATAGAAATTCAAATAAGAGTTTCACTAACGACAATCTTCTATTGAAAAGTTCCTTCGAGGAAAGGCCGACGACCCCGACCTATATCGCTGCGATCAACGCACTGTCGGTTCACTATTAAATAACGTGGTTCAATCAGTTCCATGAAATATTGTTTTCAAACGAAATAAGAAATTATTTATTTTAAAACATATCTACGATTACAAAACACTGCTACAAAATTTATATCAATGTTATTTCATTTTGACCTTTGACTTCTAAGTTATAGAAATTTTTGTGAAACAACATAACATACCAACGTGAACTAATGTTTGAATAGATAGATAGAATGCAAATCTATTATTTCAGTATCCCCAGACACGGAACACCGTATAGATACGAGTATAACTTGCAACATCCTTCATTGTTCCTGTTTAGCCAAAATCAAAATAGAAACAAAGAGCATAATAAATTAATCACTTCGTAAAGGGGTCGCTGTTCCCCCTTTACCGTTTTCCTTTAATGCATTGTCTGCTGCCGAAATTAAAAACAGGAAAAACCTACCTCGGCTTGGAAACGACATTGACTTTCGTCTGCCAATTTTTTCCTTAAAAATACAAAAGTAAATCCTTAACTTCTAAATGTTTACAGACACGTATAATTACATTAATATTATATTACCGTTAGTTTTCACTGCTGTAACGTACAAATAAAGAAATGAATGAACGTTTACATAATTAAGTCACGTAATGTGGTAATTATCGGACTTAGAGTCAATTTATAACGAGACAAGTCTTACAAATGTGTTTTATTGTGTCTTTAAATCTTAACAATGAAGCTTCACTTGTGTATGCAAAAATAAATTATTTAAAGTAATATTAGTGCAGTGTTTATCATTTCAATCATGTAGGGATCAGGAAATATATTTAAAATGTTCTTTAATCAATTTGTAAGTGATGAAAGTGATTCATACTTACATGTAACGTAAATCTTATTGTATAAAATATAAAATACACGACATCTCAGTTTCCCTCCCTTATATTTCAAAGCTCAAAAGAAATCGCTAGCAATATCTGTCTGAAAAATATATCGGATTGCTTTGTCGCAGCTTTGGAAATCGAAATCTATTTTCCTTCAAATCTAAGTGAATCCCGTGCGGATTGGAAATGTACCCTTTACCTACCGCCGGGCGAGGCAATTGATATTCCAACAATACAATGTATGAATAAAATATAAACTGAGTTCCTATCAGACGTGTTCGGTGCAATCGCCGCATAGATTTACGCCAAATCCCTTGTTAGTTTTTCTTTTTATGTAAAGCCTCTTTTAGGGCCCGAATAAAGTTTTCGCGTTATTGTTCTGTTATCTATTAAGAATAAAGACTAGAAAAAGTTATTGAGCTCTCTCTCTTTTAAGTCTTGACAATTCCATTTCAAGTTACATCATGTTAGGAATTTAACTCTTTTAAATTTTGCTATATTACGTATTTTCACGCCGTTACGCATAAACAATATTAGACATACGAATGAGTTAAAGTAAGTATCCAATCTTCAATTTGAATTTATACATTTTATTGTGTTGTTAGATTTATTTGAAACAGAAACATTGTTAGGAGATTCCCCCAATCATTTAGCTGTCGCAGAGTTATTTAATACGAGTGACCCCCCAATTGCCCATTCTTACTGCGGACACAGTAAATGTATTGGACGCATCTGCCGGACGTTTGTGCCGCCAACGTATAAATGAATCAAATTAATTTAATTTATGGCTTTTGCAAGTATTGACGAAGATTTTTAATTAGATTTTAATCAATATCAAAGTCATTGATCGATGGAAGCAAACCTTGGACATGACTTTGGCTTAACTTTAGTAGAATGTTGAAATCATCTAGAAAGTACTTACAAATGTGCAGTAGTAGTTTCACTGATCTCCTGGTATTGCAAATGACGGTACAGGAGTGAGTCATATGTAGTTACGTTTAACTAAAGCATTTTATACGCAGTTGCGAGAATAGTAAAATTTTAGCGAGGCACGCAGCGACCGTAATCTTCCTACATCTTAAATAAAATAGCGTAGCGTAGTACTGTATGGCCGGTATCTTATGAATTAAATATGAGCGCTTTATTCGATTCCGTAGTCCCTCGATATCTGATAATAAAAAAGAAATTGATCGCACACATGGAAGTGGAAGCGAGAAGTCGAGGCCGGGCCTCATCGGCCGATATCTTTTACGCGCCGTCCGCCGACAATCACTTCATAGCGACCCCTGTCCGAGCGTTCGATGACAGAATTATTTATCAGTTTGAAAAATGACGGGAAATTGAATGTAGTCGCAATGTTTACAACGCATTTTCTGTTCGGTGTCCTCGGGGGCTCCTTCCCCCGCGTTCCGATGTCCACTTTTCAAAGAGGCCGCTCGGACGAGGGTCGAAAAAGTGTCCCCAGAGTAAAAAATAAAAAATAAATATATATTGTATCTTCGTTCGTTCACGAATGTAACGTGCATACGGTCGATGACAAAGGAAAAGCGGTGTGGGGCGAAGCGCGACCTGAGACGAGACGGTTTATACTTTATTCATTTGTCCGGTATAATTGTTTTGCGCTGTGGGACGGCATTACGCTATGACGCAATCTATCTGAGTGACCCGGCGCGCCCTGCTCCGTCCATGTTACCTCGCCGCGCCCGACGTGCCCTGGGACATATGCGATACTTCTTACGAGATGTATTGAATTATCCAGCTGCGATACTGCACTTGGCAAATACATCACAAGATCAAAGCGTATTGATCTCAATACACTTATCTCAAATACACTAGGATTTAGAAATATTTTACTCAAATTTTATTTTGACAAAATTTATTAAGAAAGTTTTCATTGAAATGAAATCGTAGATATTTCTAAACTGTTAACCATATTTTCCGACACCAACTAGTTAACAAAATAGACAAGCACACCGATAGTTCTACAGTTCGCTCCCAAAATCTGACCCAAAGGAAGATGATTACTACATAAAAATAAATTTGTTTAAGTGTACGATCGCGACGTGTTAACTTTCTATTCAATTAACAATTGTTCAATTAACTTAATCCACGAGACACGAGACCTAATTCGAATGAGTGAAATACATACACGCCCATACTTTTTATTACCGGTTGGAGCATATAGATGTAGTATATCCGCGTATATATGTATAATAACAGCCATGGCCGCTCGTAAAAATGTTTTATTCACCCCATACGGCGTCGTAAAAGCCGTAATAACGCGAGAAGGTATCGTGGAAGCAATTACCGATCTGTTATAGTTTGTTACAAAGGCGCTTGTTTATTATCGTTTTATTATCCCCACGTTCATCGAACAAGGACGACGTTTAATTCAATATATAATACGCTTTTATACTGCTAATCAAATGTTGGCACAAATTAATTAAAACATGCCTTGCCTTCATTTTAATTCCATAAAGTTCTAGATACTAAACTTACTATAAATAATAACACTAACTAGGTATATAAACATTGTAGGACAAGAGAAGATGACAAGCATCTTGAGTTATGATTGGAGCACGCCTCTCCGAGGAGATAACCCGGCTATCATCGCACCCTATTATAATCATAACGGAATATCATAAGGCCGCCCGCCCACGAGCATGCCGCCTGCACTCGCCGCCGCCCGCCTACAATATCATAACGACACCCCATTGGCTGCTATAACATGATATAATATCATAACAAGGCCGGATTGGGCGAGGGTGTAAGGAGCCTCGCCGCGCGCCCTCGGCTCATCAAAGGTTAGTGCACCGACGTTCGTATTACTTATAATAAGCTGTAGGTTCCTACGTACACGGTACCCTTCCCTCCATAAAACATGTCGGGAAGGACCGCCACCCGCCCGAGTATGAACGGAGTATGAACGGTAGGAAATACCAACCGCCGACCACCCGAGCCGGATCAATAATAATACTCGGCCATATCTGCAGTGGACTGGATCTGCTTGAGAAAGCCGGCTGAAGCCCCCCGCGCGCCGCCGCCCCCGCGCCCGCCCCGCGCCCGCCCTGCGCCCGACGCTACACAAACAATATAAATCATTTTCCCGACGTTAAAGCGGCGACCACACCGCCGCGCCATTTCCGCCGTATTTCAGCAAACATTTTTCTCATCTTTGTAGAAAAGTATTTATTTGTAAGTGCGATTTCGAATTATTAAAAAGAAATAATAAACAAAGAGTTTTTATTAAGTCCTTACTCTATGAAATTTGAGGGAAAAAATATTGTACTAGGGACATAACAATA
Source organism: Papilio dardanus tibullus (assembly GCA_013186455.1). Classification (NCBI taxonomy): domain Eukaryota; kingdom Metazoa; phylum Arthropoda; class Insecta; order Lepidoptera; family Papilionidae; genus Papilio; species Papilio dardanus. The sequence continues at coordinate 836,253 of QDHC01002768.1, read as the reverse complement.
TTTGTGATTTAGCCGCCTGTTGCTGAATACTGGTAAATAAAATAAGTCTGTATCTTATAATCCTTACTTTTGTTTAAGTCAGACACTCAGGAGTCAGGAAGTCAATGTTCAAACACTCTTTCCTTTCTCTGATTTTTCATGTTCCTCACTTTTTATCCTTACCAACTTGTATCAACTCTTAAGAGTTAAGATAACCTTTATTTTAATGAAGCATAACAAGAGTGTATTCGACCACATATAAAAGCAAACTGTACAATGCAACATAGAGGAGTCCGGAGCAAGTTTCATTACGTCCGGCGCATCGATGTAACCGGCGCGGCGGCAATACAGAGCAGGCGAACTTTGCACAATTTATCAAATTGAGTTAGTGAGGGGCAATATCGCACAGCGAACGCAATATTGCAGCGCGTGACCGCGTCTGCAATACGCGCTCAATACATCGGCCGGCGCCGGGCCGGGCACGTCCGCCGCCCGCCCGTCTTCGCCCGCCCGCCGTGCCTCCCGCCGCCCAGCTGACCACCTAGATGTTTAGCTAACAATGCCTCGCCGTCCCGCTCGCTCCGCCGCCCAGCGCCGCGCTCGCCTCCGCTCATTGCTATATTTATTGGCGACGCTCATAAGTACGCGGGTCAGGTTATAAGTTTCCACGAAATGAACGGCCGAGGCACGTAGAAGGCGAGCGCCCGCCGCGCTTAACAAGAAACCACCTCCGTCGGGACTCGGCGGAGGGTGGGCGTGGGGCGAGCGCACCCCACGCTCGCCGGCGTTATAATTAAAAAACAAAAGAATACAGTACAGAGCCACTCAGCCTCTTGGCCGCTGCCGCTTGCTCAAACTCCGGCGAAAAGTGCATTGACTTTAAGGGGAAGTCAAAAAGAAACAATTTCATTGTGATGATCGGTAACAATCGCTAAATGTATTGCTATACATTACAAAATGTGGCTTTCGGTGTTAAGGAAAGATACAACGAATTAAATAAAATGTTTGTTTGGAAAAGTTTCATGGAAATTTCCTTGATCCCTTCCTCTGAAGGATTTTTAAAGCAAGGATAGAACTTTCAAGTTGTATACCAATATTTCTTGTTTTTCATTTATTTTTAAGACGACAATTAATGGAGATAGCAAAGAAGAGCGACTGTAGGTATAAGTAATTTTATTTTGAGCACTTTCCGACTCGACGATCATCCCGCAATTTTCAAAATGCATCTTCTTGTATGTACAGACAGACTAACATACCTTGAATGCAATAAATGTCAAAGAGACCTCATTTTATATAACCGTAAAGCTTTCAGCTTATTTATCCATCGTGTTTTTATTCATACTTGCAACAATATATATTCCGTTTAAAAATACCTTAATAGAAGAAATACTTGTTTAATACAACATAATTTATTTACTTTCTATTGGAGCAAAACCTAAGACGACGAATAGGTAATTATTGAAATATTAAGTCAAAGTCATATTGAAAAGTTAACTAAAAGATAGGAAGGAAGGATAAGAGAAAGGAAAGACAAGAAGAGATTTTGCTGTAGATTAAAGTCTGTATTACAGTTCATGGCACTTATAAGAAATATGAAGATCTACGAATAAAAATTGAAGCTCGTTTCCCTTTTCACAAACTAGTTTCATATAAGAATGGTATTGATGATTCCAACATTTTTCAATGATAAAATGAAAGCGATTTATAAAACGGTCGAGGGTATCCCTTATAAATAAAGAACCTCGAACCCGCGGTGGTCATCACAATTCGAGCGGCGCGCTTCTATTACAAATACCATTACGTAGTTCGCAGATGACCGCACGGTTTTATAATGCGAAGGCAGCGTCGTCCGGCGTCCCCTCGCCCCGCTCGACCCTCGCCCGCTCCCTTGACCATCGACCGACAATTGTAAATGGCACATAAAATAAATGAATGTGCAGCGGGACTCGCCTCTGCAGCAGACAATATAAATTACGACCGGACGATTATATTCCGGCGGGAATGAAGCGTTTTCCTTCGGATACAACTTTACATTGTTCCACGAAAGACATCATTTGAATTGAAACTTCATAAGTCACTTTATGATGGTACGAACGTACTTACATACAATATAATGTACTTAATCTGAAATATAAACAAATAATTTTTTGATATTTAATAATCGTTTCTCATAAATATTCTTTTACAGGATAGAAGATCAAACCAACAATATTCTGACCTGACGTTTAAGTTGCCAGACCCTATAAAAGACAAACCACGAGCTACATTAAGAAAAAATAGAGCAGAAAAGTTGGAAAGAAAATTGTACTCAATAAAATTATGCTACAGAAATCTTCATAGTCTAAGAAATTCTACCATCATTATAGGTTAGAAAAAATATACTACAGTAAGTAAACAAAATGCATTATTATTTACACTAAGATGTTTTTTAATAACACGTGCTATTCTAAACGACAGTTAAAATATGATTTGCGTGATACGGATTGATTTTTTGAGCATTTTCCAAAAACGAGAACACTTACCGTAATTTTCCAGTGTACACTTGACTAATCTTTACTAATATTATAAAGAGAGAAACTTTGTATTTTTGTTTGTATTGAAATAACTCAAGAACTACTAGACCGTTTTCAATAATTCTTTCACCATTAGAAAGCTACATTGTCCCCGTGTAACATAGACTATATATTTGAATTCCACGTGGACGAAGTATTGATATATTTTAACATCACAAACAACATAACATCCTCTTATTAATCAGCTCCTTAGCATTAATTATCTCCTTAATCATAAGACCCCGAATCAAGTAAAAGCCTATACTTATTAGGTGCCAAAATAACTAAATTATTATTGCAATTATGTTAAGCATATAACTTTTTCGCTGACAATAATACTGTTAATACCATAAAAGTAATTCAACTATTTTCTTTACTAAACTTTGATTGGGATATAGAGAGAGTAATAAGGAACTTCAAAGAACATTCAGTAATCTCGCTAACTCAAATTTATGGTATAATTAAGGCGGATAACGTTCGATGAGCACACACGGCTAACTCGTAAATTCGCCGGAGTCAATAACATTATACTTTTCAAACTTACCCTCGCTACTTTTGTGATTGTTATTAATCTTAATTACGAATACTGACAGTATTAAAATCAAACGAAACTCCTTAAGTACATAAAGCTACGCAAAGCTACGCGACTTCAGTCTCTTAGCGACACCGCAATGCAATCTCATAGAAGTTTGTACACAGGCACGATTTTGTCTTACTTAGTTTAAACATTCGTTTAACTTTGATTTAATTACACTTCAAGGGAACTTTCTAAATATATAAATAGAAAAGATTAAGTCCTTGCATTTAGAAAATCGACGAGACTAATTCCCGGACGAAATGAGTCATCCGATATCACAGACCAGTCATTTGGTCAGTGTCGCAAAACTAATGACACATAATGACGGCCGGGCTAACGTCCAGGGGGAGTAACACTAACCAGGATAAACTTTGCCATTGAAACAGACAATTTTGAACTTTATTTCAAGGTGCCAAGGTGAATGCAAATGAAAACATCAGTCAAGCTCTGTTGGTTATCCTCCCAAAACAGTCTTGCTCGCATGGGGCAGTCGTGATCGCAGACGGCCACCTGACCACCCCGGCCGCTCCTAATTGAGAATGCTGCGATGTTACAATGAATTTATGTTAAATTTAATCTATATCTATACTAATATTATAAAGAGAGAAACTGTGTATTTTTGTTTGTATTGAAATAACTCAAGATCTACTGGGCCAATTTCAAAAATTCTTTCACCATTAGAAAGCTACATTATCCCAGAGTAACATAGCTTTATTATTAATTTCCACGCGGACGAAGTCGAGTACAACAGCTAGTACTCCATAGGAATAAAATTTAATATAAAAAGATATAAAGTTAACCGAATTACTATAAAAACTACATACATAATATCTATAATTTATATCATTCAAAGAAATATTCTTTAAAATAAGCACTAAGTGAAAATCGGAAAGTAATGCACTACTTATTATTCAAGTTGAAACGCACCTCTATTGCAATAATTCCATTAGCAGCCGCGTGCACGACTACCACTTTCACCTATTTCTTTTTCCATGCAAGGAAAAATATTCTTTAACGTTATATTACGTTCGAAACACTTACTTTTACTTAAACTTACTTTAATGAAGACATATTAAATTATCATCAAACGTCATCAACAAAGGGAAAAGGGCACTTTTCCTTTTTCTCTGCGGACGGTCGAAATATTATTTAGGTACAAATCTTCTATAAGCCATAATATCTGAATTCGTCTTCTTTTGCATACAAAGGTAAGGTAAGGTTCAACCCATGATGGGCTCCATTTTCCGCAACTCCACGACTAGCGCGTGTTTTGCGTGCACACATATCTTTGAATTTCTTCGCCGATATGTGCAGGTTGCATCACAATGTTTTCCTTCACCTAAGAGGGTGGGTAAATATGTACATTTGATAATCGAAAATCAAAAAACACATTGGTACATGGCGGGATTCAAACCAGGGACCTGCAGTTTACAAGTCAAGAGCTAAACCCCTGAGCCACCGACGCTCTATCGCATATCCACTTTCACAAAATCCATTTGTTCTGTTAATAATCTATAATTGTAGATATAAGAACAATATCTAACTAAAAATATATGCAGTGTAATAAAGATCCAGTATTCAGCACGGCACAAAGCGCAGAATAAGAACAACGGACGTGTGCGAAGCTAGAAATGAAATTGATGAACTTTTCTCGCAGCAATAATGGCTTTGGCACGTACCAACATAATTCCCAACAAAACTTCCTCGCATCGCACCGCCCAAAACCAGGGTTGCGATACCTTACACGCGGCGCAATTTTCCCAAACTTTTTTTAATTGAATTTTATATTATAAAGCGAGCTATAAAGACAATGCTTGGTACAAAAAACGCTCACTAGGCTTTCACGCATATAAACTAGTACCTTTAAGTGTGTAGAAACTAATTAAAACTGTTCCTCCATGTTTTACACGACCCACCGAGCAGTAGTTGTTCACTTAATTTATTTACTTCCCAACTCTAAGGTATTCGGAATTCCGCATTTTATCTCGTATTTATATCAGTATAGATTACATACGCATACACTAAAGAAAAAATTAAAATGTAAAGCATAACATAAGCGCTAACAAAGTAAAACACCATTTATATTCCTCTTCCGTCGTTAAACTTTTGTTCACTTTTTACCGATGTGAAATATGAGGCGAGCCCTTTTTGTTTTCAATTTTAGTAAAGTATTTATTATTTAGAGGCAACCCTGTTAGAAAGGACAGCGGACAGCGACGCGGCGAAGAAGGGAACGTACATCCAATATAAGAAGAGAACAAAATAGGTTTATGTCGTACTTTGACCATTCGTCCGGAAAGTAACTTTGCTGTAGAAGTGACGCTCCCGGGGCCGTTATATTATATTCATCTGTAAAGCTTACAGATGTATATATACATACATGCATTGTAAAGTCCTTATAACTTTTATATTAACGTTTTTTTATACTGAAGTTGTTTATTAAAAAAAAAACAATTTGTAAAGAAAGCTAAACCTTAAAAAATAGAGTTAATAACCTCCTTCTTTCCAAACTTGGTTGAAAATTATATTTATTTACCATCGGCATTAAAACATTATGATAAAATTAACGTTAATAATAAGTACTCTTACTTTGGCATTTATAATATTAATAACAGTAAGGAGTTATCATTAATTCTATATGAAATTAACACGTCTAATAGCAAGGGAATCGCTCTTGTCCTATTTCTAGATGTTAGTCCATTAAGTATTGAAGACTTCGCTTACTGGACTGTCAGCCAGACATAGGCTTGGTGCTGTTGTAAGGTGATAATATTAGCTAATGCACCGGACACACGTAACTCCCTGCGGACCTCATCGTGCTTGACACCCACCACGATTATTCCGAAGATTATTCATGTTATATCTACGAGTAAATTAAGATGTGTTTATGTACGTTTACATATAAGTTTCTAAATCTGCAAAAAAATTACTTATCAAATAAGCATCCAATGCCTTGCTCGTAAAATATTGTTTCTTTTTATGTTGAACTTTGCCTACCTAGTTAATTGGAAGCCTTTCTGTGACCACAGATACAACGGTTGACAAAGCGCAACAACTTTTGGTAAAAGCTCAAAGTTAAAGCTTTGTTAGTGTTACCGATTTTATTGTTCAAACTTTTTAAATCAAGTTCAAGTGAGGTATTACAAAACATCAACTTGGAATTGTTAATTATGTTCGGATAAAGTTTTTTAACAAAAATTGTTTTTAATATGATTTTTTTGATATTTGAAAAATAAAAAATCAACGTAATATTTTCTTTAATACAAAACGAACCAGATACAAATTCCGGGCAAGTAATCAAGTGAGGCTATGTGGGTGTTTCTAAAGCAGAAATGAGCCGACGTCACCGGCGCTGCGCCGCCGCTGCGCCGCCGCTGCACCGCTTAATCAGGGCCGGACCGCCCGCCCTATATTTGCGTATGCAAAGAGACTCCGGCCGCATTAACTATGCCATATAGCCAACGTAGCGTGCACCGATTGGGCAAACACATATCTGCATTATAAACAGCGTCCGGGCGCACAAACGCGCAATGTGGTCGGCCTTTACCGGCGGCCGGGCTCCGCACACGGCGCCGGCTAATCAACGAGCTGACCTTCCGCAGCCGAACAAACGGCGCGCCCGCCTCACCACCGCGCTTCGTGTAAAATACACGTAAATGTACTTCGTTAGTGCAGCTGCTAATTAGCAAATCGGAACTCGGATGCGACACGTTTGCACTGATCACACGATGACGAATCCATTTTACATTCCGCTCATTTGCATTCGTTTGTTTACAGGTCAGAAAAATAGAGCACAAAATGGTTGATATAGCAACACAATTACCTACAAAACGATGTACCTACATACACTTTCCCTAATTTCATGCGCCTCTTAAAGTTTTCCATCTTTGGCATGTAGCACGATCCAGTAGATCAAGGTATGAATATTGACAATCAAATACTTAACCCTGATATCTAATAAAGCGGAAAATATAATGATTAATGACTTATTCATTTCAAGTGTATGATTGCATGCATGTGCAGTGAGTCGGCCGCTACTTTCCACTTTCCACGTGCGCTCGCCGCGACGCGACCACTTAACGGAAAATCTAGACATATTTGTTCAACTTCTATCTACCAGAGCGAAGAAAGAAAATATTTAGATTATGTTGAAATAATAAAGAAGCCTAATTAGACAGTTATATTCAACATTTATTTCACAATTGATAGCAAAGCATATCTTTGTATGAAATTTTGTTCAATGAACATTTTTTGTATCTCTTCTTTACCTTGTCAGTTTTCTCTTAATGTGATTAAAGTGCATCGATATATTAAGCTTTATAATAAAAACTAATACGTCACAATGTTGCATTTTTCCTTTTAGCAGACATTTATTTACATCAGTAACGAAATTGAAATTGGTTTTAATTAGTGTTTTCTGTAAGTATCACCTACTAAGTAAGTTCTTTATTAGTTGAAGTTAGCGTTACGTGGATATAATATACACTTTTATTTCTGTAGTATTTAATACTGCATTACAATTTATAAAAAATAAAAAGAAAGTATAATAAATTAGTTTTTATTGTATCTCCCGTAATTCCAATAAATTATTTTACTATCAATTTCTACTAATACAACTGTCATAATTACACAATACAATAAATTACATAATAATTAAATATACACTGACATATGTTCGACTGTCACTATAGTGTCAATGCTTTGGCTTGAGGCTTTCATAAGAATGGGTCCTTGAGAACTATAAATGGTGCGGTACAGGTGGTCGAAGACTTGCGTTTAGGCGCTGGACGCTGGTCGTTCCCCCTTGTATAGGTAAGGGTCCAACGCGCTCTCTTTCACCGGCCGCACCACGTACAGGCTCCGCCTTGTAATTAAAGACTAAAATAAAGATTTAGTATTTATTATTGAAAAGCAAAGGCATTCCATTTAAGCTGCATTTAGTTATAATTATTACCTATGGTGTCCATCGGCGTGGACTTGGAACGTCGTTTCACTAGCGGGCCCCTCCTGGCTGAACAGCCGCCTGAGGGCAATGATACTGGCGATCGTCAGAGCGACCTTGCTGGCGATGAGGGCCTTGCCGGCGATCACAGCTAAGGTTTTGAGCGCCATACCACCAACTAAGCTAACGGTGGTCAACACACCGAGCATCATGTATGGCAGGGCCTTCTTACCTGTACAATAAATAAATAATTAAATATTATTGTATGAATTATATCACAAATAGTCATTTAGAATGGTAAAAATGCACCCACCTCTACCTCTACCTTCCGTTGCAAAATCAAGTGACACAGAATGAGTGTTCAATAATTGTTCGAATTTTCTGCGCAACATGGTGTCGAGTTTTTCATCTGCTGACATACCGGGGAAGAATCGAGGCTCCGCCGTCGCAGGAGGTGCATCGGACTGTTTTACCAATGTCAATCCATCGGCCAGTTGTACGTTCTCCTGTACGACATATCAAAATATTAGAAAACACGATCACTTGGCACACATCAATCCGCAATCACTGCACCGCCGTCACCTGTTCCACTGCTCTCGTCAGCGCCGTTAAAGCTTTGCCCTTCAAACATGTCGTTAAATGTTTATGCGCACTGCAGTCGTCGTACACTTTTTGTAACATGGAAAATTCCGGCGACTGCCACCACGAGCTTTCGTCGGCTCTGCCGCTGTCCACTTCGTTCTGGACGTTATCTTCCGCATCCATTCTGCGTGACCTTCTCGGCCCATGGACGCGACCGGTGACGACCACCGCACAAATAAGCGAAACCAGAGCTATCCGGAATGTGGAACTCATTTTTTTAATTTTTAACGTGCAAACACTAAAAATATGAAAAAATACGTTTATGAGGGTAGCCCAGCGACAACTGTCCGGCGGAGAGGCGGCAGCGAGTTTATAAGGGGCACGCACCTCGTCGCCAAGCACCACCGAACATCCGCCATTCCGCGCCGATTCTCCTGCACGCGCACTTATGTAACTGAACTTGAAAATGGTTGAGAATCATTTTCCAAGCCAATTTCACCGATAAAATGCCCGGCAAAAAGTAAGTCGTATACATTACCAATTGCATTTGTGTATTTACGTGTAGCTATGAGTGTGCGTGAAAAATGAAATTACGGATGAGTTTGCGTGTGTTGTGCGGATTGTTCGAGCTTACGTTTCACTCACGGACGATCGGTTGCGGACTCGCGATCCTGACTTGTACTATCAATCTTATTTTAGACTTTAACAACGCAATCGTAGAGTTCGAGGACAGTTTAAACTTGGCTACGATCAGTTGCAAGGTGATGCCGAGGCGCGGATGTCTGTTGGCTAACATGAGGAACTACGTAGCTACATCAATAATGGACAGAAAGTAAGAGTTGCAACGAAGTGTATCCGCATGCATGCAACAGTTTTTAACGTTTTTAAGCTTAACAGTATACAAATGTACGTTAAATAAAGTAATAACTATAAACAGTTGTTCCGTAGGTATACGGTCCAATGCTCTTGATCGAATTGTGATGTGATGGATTTTGTAGAGTATTAGGAAGATGGCTGGAAGACTATCTGTTCTATCCAATGTTACTTGATAATGGTGTTCCATTCTCCATGTTCACACTGACTTTTTGGATGAATTAAAATCAAGTGTAGATTCTCTAGGCTTTATCTAGTCGTTTTGACATTATGTGAAAAATGTATATTTGAAGTCAGTGTTACTTTGGTCTTTGTATCAGTTGTGTACACTGCCATCTTACGACGATTGACGGAATTACTTAACATTTGAAAGTACATTGTGCATATTCATACATACATCTCTGGCAAGCAATAAATAGATGGCGCTGTAAGAAACAGCAGTACACGTCAACGGGGAACGTCACGGTGATCTTCAA
>QDHC01002768.1:808479-826075 GCA_013186455.1 Papilio dardanus tibullus | reverse complement strand
GAAGTAAACCAAGGTCCTTAGCTCCTTGCCCATCGGATAATAAATTATTTTTAAAACTAATTATGTAACCGCTTCTGTCAACCGTACCGACATTGGCACGTGACGTTTATTTTAATTAATTTTCTTTATTTTATTGAGAGTAGCGCCATCTTGCATATTGGGTGGCGTTTTCTCCTCACGATATTTTGACACTAAAATAAGCAGTACTGCTTATTTAAATTTGGACGCTTATTTTCTTTGTATGGGATGGGGTATCTGTATATATTATATTATCTGTGCCAAAAGCTTCAATTCACATCCTCGGTGTTGACATTGACCCAATTCTGATACAAAGAGCTAAAGACCATATAAACGTTCATGATATTACGTTTAACAATTCAAACATAATGAACAAAGATGATCAGGATATAATAAAACAATACTTAAGTTCATACAACAAAAAAAAGTTTGACATAGTGTTTTGCTTCTCCGTCACAATGTGGCTCCATCTGAATAGTGGCGATGAAGAATTTTTAAAATTTTTAAAAACCATAAAAGATCATACAAACACAATAATAATAGAACCACAACCATGGAAATGTTATAGGAATGCTCAAAGACGACTGAAGAAATCTGGTAGTAATTTTCCTCTTTACGAATCATTGAAAATAAGAAGCAACATTGAGTTAGTTATAGAAGATACTTTAACAGAGAATGGTTTTATTAAAACATATGAATCACCTCCATCAAAATGGAATCGAAAAATACAAAGTTTTCAATTGGTTACAAAATAAATACAAAGACTTTAGTGTTATAATTTTTATTACTTACATAGCAGTATAAATGTCACGAAAATCAATACTTTAACTTTTTAAACTACCACTTCCTCAGAATTTAACTCACATTCCACTTTAATATCTCTATTTAAAGGTTTACAGTCCTCTGAATCTTGTGCTTTCAACATATTTAGTACCTGGAAAATTATGCAATAAGTAAATTGATTTAAAACATTATACGCCTTTTTCAACTTCATTCCAAATGCCCAGAGTAAAAAATATAAGGAAATCAAAGTTACGAGAGTTTGCTATAATTTTGAGGCTTGATTTTGAACTGCTATTCAGAGTCATATTATTTTTAAACGTGTATTACAACATTCTAAAAGTGAATAGAACTGATTTAAAAAATTATATTGCTTTTTTTCCTTTTGATAACCAATCTGCGGTAGAGATATATATCTATTTTCACCTTACAATGTCATAAACATGGGTAGTTAGTTGCAAAAAGATTTTCATATCTGGGTGGCTCTTAATATTTCACCAGGGTGCCTTTGGCCACCAAATTATTTATAGAGTAATAATATGAACATTTAAATAATCAATTTGACAGTTTCATGACCATTGATAAACAACTTTTACCTGCCCAGGTGTAGTAATTGGTGTTCTTTCTTCTGGTGCTTTTCTCTTCACCGGTGTCTTTGACTGAGTGCCTAAACTATTAAAAAAAAATTGAAAAGTGTTATTTTTAATTTCTATATAATGTTTGATACTAATAATAATAGTGTCCTAAAGAAAAGATTAAAGGCTTACCTGGGTATTGATTCAGCTAATGGGTGCAGTAACATAGTCATTTCTGCTAATTTATTAAAGGCAGCACCTGCTTCCGTAAATATTTGTCCGACCTAGAACCGAATTTAATAAAATAAAGAATTTAAATAATTAACATGAGCAAGAGAGAAAGTCAAATTTAGTTTCTAATTTGGTAAAATGTTAAAACTAGTATTTTACGAGGGAAGTTACTTAAACACTAAGTAAACAGGTATTGTTATGAAAATACAGAATGTAATTAAAGTACACACGCACTACCTTTGCTGCAGAATTATCCATTATAATTGCATTACATCGATATTTTATTAAATATTTATAAATTACAACATTAAAAGTAAAGATAATGACATGTTTTTGTTTCTAACTGTTGTCAAATTCCAAATTTATTTTTTTTTAGATTTTATGGCCTGGTAACAAAGACCTTTAAGCCAAAAGTCTTAAATTCAAAACTTGATTAGCCATAGACAATAAATTGTTATTTTGTCTTAATCAGAAAAACAGGCGCTGCTATCGCTGTTTATTCTAGATCTTATTGTAATGGCTTAAAGGTCTTTGTTACCAGACCATAAAATCCCAAAACAAAAAAAATCTTATTGTTTTTTTTTTTTGAGATTTTATGGCCTGAATCTTATTGTAAAGACTGACCAAAAATAAAAATAAATGTGTTGAGGGCGGGCCGGGCGCATTTGAGACAACATGGCACCCCTTAGGGGGTAGGCTCCGTGCCCCTCGGTGGGGACGTATAGTGAGCTGGTGATGATGATGATGATGGTAAGGACTATTTTTAATTTGTTATTGCTTTTAAAATAACTGATTCCTGTGGTATTTTGTACTATGGAGAAGGTTGTTATTTTTCTGGCTAGCCTATAATTTAAATATAACATAAACGTTGTTTATTACGTCAATGGCAACATTAGCAAATGTCATTCTTGGTTTTGTTTTGATTTATGGAATTAGAAAACTAACCTAACCTAAACTTTTTCCCAGCACCGAACAAACGTAAACTTATATTGTATTAAGAAGTTAAGTTTTGTCTTAAAGATAAAGTTCCACCAGTGTCATTTTAATTTTTAACATTGCTTGTTTAATAAAATAAAATGTATCAGAATAATATTCGATTTAGACATTGGTCTCCTCAGTTTAGACCACGGGGACAGTTTTTAAGACGCAATTATACAACAAATCAATGTAGATACCCAGGACCCCAAGCACAAAAGTATGAATTCTGGTGTGAAACTTGTGACAAAGGATTTCCGACATTACACATTTTAGAAAATCATAAATTACAACATCAAGTAAGTATTAAATACTTGTACATATGTAATTCATATTTATAGCTATATTATGATGCTATTTATATTGATAGTTTAATTTTGAATAAGTATATAACTGAGATAGAATAGGTATTTCCAACACAGATATAATATTTAACTAGTTTACTTTTAATATTACCGTGACCAATATTCACTAATAAATTAAATATACATTTTTCAGAAATGTAATATAGATGGTTGTCAATTTGTGGCCCATCCTAAAATCATAACAAAACACATCCAAATGCAACATTCCACAGGATTGTATAGTAAAATTGCAAAGTTAAATAATCCTGAGGAAATTCGAAAATGGAGAGAAGAGAGAAAACTAAAGTATCCAACAAAGAAAAACATAGAAAAAAAAGCAGCAGAAATAAAAGAAAAAATAGAAAGAGGTGAAAAAATGGGAATGAATTATCAAAAGTACAACAAACACGCTAAACCAGGTAAAATACTTGTATTTCTTAAATGACTAAAATATTTGTTTTTAAGGTTTACATCTCAAATGTGTTTTCAGATTTGAATTCGAGAAAACAACATAAATTTGGCAGGGGGAAATTTCAAGAAAGACATAAAAAGTTTAAAAATGAAAATTCCTCATTTCACAAGAAACCACCCGCCCCAAAAAGGGTTTGTAGACCAATACCACCACCAATTGATACACCAAGACTAAATCCTTTTGCTGGAATACAACATATTATTTTAGAGGACAATGAAGATGAAGAAATTGACGAATCAGTTCACAACTTGATTGATGATGATGTATTTGCTGAAGATGTAACAAATAATGTAAATGATAAATCACAAGCAGAGCCTTCGGTGTGCGGAGCTTTGTCAAATCTTATGAATGAATATGGATCCTCAGATGAAGATGAAAGTACTACTGTAAATAACATCAATGGTTCTTTAAATCATAAACCACAGTTGACCAAGATAGATACCAAAAAAGAAACAATTGGTAAAATACCGATACCTGTGAATGAAAATAATAAAAATAAAAGTGATGACAGCGGCCCTGAAGAAGCTATTATTACGAAATCTAGGAACGATCACAACATTGACGAAAATACTAGCAATCGTTTTAAACCAAAATTAGATAAAAGGCCCAGAAGTCCACCAAATGTAAAACATTTCAAAAGACCAAAATATCAGTTGCCTTCAACTTTGCTTGTTAAACTATTAAAAAGAGAAATAGAACAAGAACGCAACATTATACTTCAGTGTGTCAGACATATTGTAAAAAATAACTACTTTGATAATACCTCTACCAAAGACTGAATTGTATTGGAATAATTGTAATATTCTTGTAAATATATTTTTAACATTTGCTCATGTATGTTCAGTGTTTGTTTATAACGTTGCAAAACATTCGCGACTTTATATGGAGTGGGCGTTGTATCGTGAAGTTATATGGTGTTTACATTATTGAAATACACATGCTGATAGCTTAAAATTTTATCAAAATAAATTTTATTAGTTTCCTGCGTATTTGGGGTAACGTACGTCGGTGTTAAAAAGATGCAGAGTAATTGGTTAGCGTGGCTTGCAATTAAGTATTGTCAAACCACTTTTTAAAATCATTGTCATCAGTTATTCACCAGACAATGTTATTATTCTCTTTAAAACTGAAGTAAATGGGTAGGTCAAATTAAATTACTTCCTCAACATAACCAGAAAACAAGATACATTCATGTAAAGTTGTAAATCTTGTGCAGGTCCTCTCAGGGCATGGATGCTTCGGGAGGTACCTGTGTAGGATCGCGCGACGAGAGCTCAGTGAGAGGTTTCACAAGTTTGGTAACGCGGAAGATTCGGCTCATCACTCGCTGGACTCGTACGTCCACTGGTCGACCCAGCAAGGCCCCACTCATAGCAGACCTCTGCCCGCCATGGCGTTAACCACAGCGAGCAGCGTGAGATCCTGCAATGTCGTCGCCTTCTTTTTCAAAGAGGTGATGAGGCAAGACGAGGCAGAGGGCCGGCTAGAGGACACGCAATCGCGAACCCTATCCGCTGCCATAGGCGGCACGCGCACGATCCCCGCCTGCCTCCTTAGGGTTCCGGGTGATAGATGTTAAACTTCTATTGCCCGTGGACGCCTCAAGAGGCGGTATGGCGAACCTCGACCTTCATGGTGCGCCTCAGAGGAAGTCTGGGGACCCCACGTCACCCCAGTGAGGGTCTGCCTAGGCGAACGGCACAGACTAGGTCGCATTCGATTGCATGTCCCCGTCAACAAGCGATCAAGAGCATCAGTTTTAGATTTGGCCGAATCCCACTCCCTACGTGATTTGCACAGCGTAAATGCATTCGTACCTCACAGGGCTTCATTAGATAATGTTCGCGATAAAAACGGACTTATGCCAAAGTAAAAACTTAGTTTTTATCGCAAATTAGGTCTAAGCGAAACCGTAGGTTTACTTACCATCACTCGCACAACCCATGCATAAGTGGTTCACACATATTAGAATGAGGATATAAATAAAATCAGTCTTTTTAATAAATCATTTATTCTTAAAAGAATATTTATGACTGCGGTGCAGCCGTGGTGGTGGTGGTGGCGGCGGCCTCTTCGCGGATGCGGTCCTTCTTGAGCGTGCCCATGAAAGCAGCCTTATCCGCGGGTGTTTGGAAGCGACCGTGTCCAAATTTGGACGAAGTATCAATGAACTTAAGGTTGATCTTCTCAAGAGCTGCCCTCTTGGTGTGCACACGAAGTGACTGAAAACAAAAAGTATATATTAAAGTATAAGAATTTGAAAGGTAACAATTTTGTTCCTTTGAACAACTCATCTCATCAACATTATTTACCTTTCTTAATGTAATAACACGCTTCTTGGGGCCCATGCAGCAGCCCTTGATCATGACAAAGTCATTATTGACTTCACCATAATGAGGGAAGCCACCCATGGGGGTGATGGATTTCTCAGACAGGTCATACTCGGTTGAGGCATTGTTCTTGATAACTTTCCCATCCTTGGTGTGGATACCTGAAAAATACAAGAAAATGAATATTTGCTCATTTTAAAATATTAAAAATTGATAGTTGTTGACTAGTAAATGATGTAAACGAACCTTGTCCAAGTCTGTAAATCTTCTTGTTCATTTCAGTCCGGTGATGGTAGCCCTTCTGACCAGCTCTGGCAACGGTGATGGAAACTCTGGAAGGATGCCATGCTCCAATACAAGCTACTTTACGCAGACCCTTGTGAGTCTTACGCGGGAGCTTCTTGGTGTGCCAACGGGAAGTAACACCTGGAAAATATTAATTATGTTTGAATTTGATCTTATTTACTGAACTTATTAAGTTAAAATAATTTATTTTATCTTACCTTTGTATCCTTTGCCCTTTGTAACACCGATGCAGTCAATCATCTCGTCCTGGGTGAAGACAGAGTCCACAGGGATAGGCTTCTCAAGGTGTTCCCGGGCCCATTTTACCTTGTCTTCAATAGTTCCACCGTTCACTTGAATCTCCATAATATGAGCTTTCTTCTGGCGTTGCTTCAACAACTTCATCTGTGTGTGGGCAATAACCCTGATCACACTGCAGTAGCGGATCATTTTTTTGAAATCCTTTTCAATGGATTTCTGGCCGAGCTCATCCTGCCATTTCTTGCTGGCCTTGGTAAATGCCTTCTTCTTGCATTTATACCTAATTTAATCCAAAATGTAACACTTGCTGCAATAAAAAGCTATGCAATCTCTTCAGTGAGCGGAGATAACATGGCTGTTATATGCCCAAGGCATACATAAAGTTGAAGCCCTCATCGCAATGAGAGGAGAGCTGTATACAATTATTAGTCATTGTCCATATGAAAAAGTAATCAATCAGTATAATAACCATGTGCGCCATATACATACCAGTTCTTGTAGAAGCGACGTCTGCAGTCTTCGGACATATGTTCCGCCCATACGGTGAGCAGGGCGCGGAGACCGTGTGGTGTTTCAATGTAGCCGACCACGCCGACGCACACCATCGGTGGAGTCTCGATGATAGTGACAGCCTCCACAATTTCTTTCTTGTTGATCTCTAATAAAAGTTAAATAACATTAGTAATTATCCGTAGGAGAAGACATTATCTCAGTACTAAAAGAAAATTACTTACTTGATCCAGGACGGTCAGGTTCACGGACCACGTGGGTCATGCCCGCCTTGTATCCAATGAATGCAGTTAGATGCACAGGTTTATTCGGGTCATCTTTAGGGAAAGCCTTTACCTTACCGCGACTACGGCGGGACCTCTTCTTGGGATAGAATCCCATAGACCCATGGCGAGGCGCCGAAAATTTTCTATGCGACTGAAAATGTTATCAACGTTTAAATATATTGCGTAAATAAGAATTACTAAAATACATCAGTCCAAAATCATCAGTCCGCCCTAGAAAAATCTTCACATAGATTCAGGTTCTAACCGTATTTATAAACTAGTGGTATCATCATTTAGAGTTTCTACAAAATTTAAATCAAAAACAATTTAAAATGAATATAATATTACGATCACTACTGTTTTAGTTAATAACAAAACAAATTACGGATTATTCAAAAAATTATCAATTTAAAATCACATCACTTACCATGTCGGCCCACAGTCGCAACAAAAATGGCCGAGTTGTAATGTCGTGTCGCGTCAGGTTGACATAACTTTTTTAAATATTAGCACTGGTTAGAAGGGTTTTGGCCATGGATCATCTGTATACTTTTAGGTAAATTAAAGGACTATTTCAAATGTAATGTAGCTGGCCAATAAGCTGACTTTTTCTCTTAATTTTATTCTTGCTTATAACTTAAATTTTCTTAAATAACATCAAAAGATTTTTGCTTGTGAATTCTACTTTTTCATTTTGCAACATTGTCAAATGTCATTCTTCAAAATATGTCAATTGTCAAAGTTGTAAATGCAAAAAGCAATAGATGATTATACTTTTATACATTTCATACATTCACTTATTAAAAGAACTGTAAAATTTACTGTGCACTTTTCTTATAGATAAACGACAAAGCCTGAAGTTTTGTGTATTTTAATCTCCAATTACTTTAACACAAATGGCAGGTCCAATGGAAAGAATCCAAGTTCTTGACGATATTGAAAAGGACATTATTACTTGCCTTCAATGTGCTGGTAGGATTTATAATCTTGTCTCGACATTTTTCTATTCGTTACTCTGCGAATCTCGAATAAACACCTTTTATTCCTCTATATGCATTATTCAGTATGCAAAGTAAATCAATAATTTCCAAATAGTTTTACAGGTTCACTTTTATTTACATTTATTCCCATTTAGTTAGAAAAGATTTTTAGCTCTAAATATTATTTCAGCACAAGCACTTTTGGAACTGGGCAAAGAAAAATCAAGTCAAAAACAAGCTGAAACTAATACATCCCAATTTTTACGAACACTTAGTCAAGTGGAGTCGAAATTGAGTGATCAAATCAACTATTTGACCCAAGTGTCTACTGGACAGCCTCACGAGGGCTCAGGATATGCATCTCAGAAAGTTTTGCAGATGGCTTGGCACAGACTGGAACATGTTCGCTCTTGGGTCAATGAATTGGATAGATTGAAAGCATCCCACTTGGCAGCTGCAAACCGTCCACCAGGGATACCTAATGGCAGTATGACTTCTTCTGGAACTAGTACTTAGGTTTAATGTAACACCTGTACTTCTAAGTTTTAAAAATATGTTTATGTAACCTTTTTGTAGTTAATTAATCTTACTATGTAATGCTAGTTCTTGATTATAGAATAGCAGTAACTGAATTTGCAGTCTTTCTTTTCTTTCAAAAACATATTCTTTGAATGCCAGATTGTTTATGATCAACTATGTGAACATGTAACAAACAGCAAGACAATGACTGTTTCAGTGAATACAATCAAAATAAAACTTTGTAATTAGAAACCAATAAGTTGTAAAGGTTTTTTCCAGGCAATATTTTATGGAACAGTCCCACTTTTCCAGATTATCTTCTGCACTCAGATTTTTATGTATCAATTTTACCTATGTACTAAATAAGTGACTTCCTTAGGCACCACAGAACAATTATAGATGCAACATTATGCTTTTGCAACAGAAATATAAATTTTAAATGTAAAAAACAAAAACCTTTAGGTACAAATCAGCTATATTTTGTATATTTTTAAGAATAACCAAAAAAATAACTTTATACATAAAGGAAATTTTTACAAAAGTTACAGCCATTTATTACCATAGCATTCTTAAAAAGCAATTGAATTAAGTTGATATTGTGAATAAACAAGACTTATTCCATGTCATGGTAACTTATCACAAAGACTATTAAATCATCACTCTCTTAAAACAAAAGGTTTTCATTACTTTTTTTATTATTTTTTCCACTAATCAAACTTCTACACACAATACTACATATGGAATAGATTTTGCTATAAAAAAAATGTCCTACTAGTCACCGTTAAATAAATTGGAACGAATAAAAAAAAACAAATGTCTGCAAAAAATAAATAAACAATGTTTTATGTTATAAAGTTACAATTACTACATTTAAGGCAAACCCATTGAATGGTATATTGACTTACGACATTTATTAAGGTTGAAAAAATTGATTAACAAACATTCTAACACATTTATATCTAACATTTACAAAACTACATGTAATAGCCGTTTCATTTAGACAAACACACATTATCCCGAATGAAGTAGCTAGTAGTAAATGCATAATGTTAATGTTGTGCAAATAAAATAACATTTTGAACTATCAATTATGAAATCACTCCTCTTTTCAGCTCCTTTGGTTTGCATTAGCGTTCGTGAATTTCTCTATATCGTCCAATGATCGTTTCGCTTTTGATGTTATGTCGTCAAAAGACTTCTTAGTTTGAGAGAGTAGCTCATCTGTGCTTTTACAAGCCGAAGTTGCCAATTCTTTTATTTCAGTGTCAAATTTTCCTATAACCCATTCAATTGCTTGCCGTCCTTTGCCTGCATTGAGGGATATTTTGTTCGTAAGTAAATCTTCCATGTAACTACTCAAGGGCACTCCCTAAAAAAATATTAACATATTAAATTTTTTTTTTATTAAAGTTTAATCATGAACTTCACTTTCAGATAAGAGAAAAAAATTCTAAAAACAACAAAGTAGATAAGATAATTAAAGATAAGCAAAAAAGTGACAAATGACCAGTCAAAGAAAGGGCAAACATTTTTAAACTTTTGTGTTTGATTTTTATTGTTGCTTTCTTTTGTTCACAAAAATAATTTCAGTCCACAAACAACTAATATATTTTAACAAATTTGAAAAGTTATCCTTTAGCGGTGTAAACTAAATGAAAGTTTGTATTTATCAATGTCTGACTTGAATGTTGGAGAGACAAAACATCTAAGGATTGTCATTCAATTATCGAGAGCACTTGTTGGAAATGTTAATAAGTAGCAATTATATTTCTCTGTAGCTGGGAAACTTGGGTAATATAATTAAATGATAATGGGTACAATCATTAACTGTCCATCATTAATACCAACACTGTTCATTTGTTGAAAACAATAAGTCTATGATGACAAGATAACAAACTTTAGTTGTATATAATATATTGACTACATTATTTGTCTGTTTTTAAGCATAAAAGAACCAATGTATCGGATGGACATATATGGTTCCTTTTTGCTTTAATATGGACATTTCATAAATAGGGATAATGTTAACTATATTTTTCACCAATGAATCTTCCGTCACTATACTAGATATGGAATTAATTTGTTGATTAAAAAAAATATATATTACACACAATATTAATATTGAAGTTTAGATGGATATATGTAAGTCTAAAATAGCTAAAGGTATCTGGATTAGATCTCTGTCTGGAATACTACAAAAGTTGTAGGTAAAAGCTAATATAAATAATAACTTACTTGTACAGTTACAACAGCTTCTTGTTTCAACAATGTTTTAGAAGTATCTGTGGGATGTGGCGTGTACGTTACAGTTTCATCGACAGCTATGTATCGGCAGAATGTCAAGTTGGTTGTTTTCAGAGTCATCTGTCTATCGGTTGGATTGACTTCAGACTTTTCACTTGCGTAGCATATTTTTGCAGTTCCAATGAGCTGGAATTATAACAATTGGCTTTTAAACATCAAGTGATAAACATGATTTAATTGATTTCTTCAATATTGTATTTTTTATGACAGAGTTAAAACACTACATACAATAAAAAAGATTTCAAATGCTTCCTAAGCTATAAGATACAGTTAATATTTATCATGTTTATAAACTATAGCTATCTCAGTTTATTCTTGTTTTTACCTTGGATTCCTTGTTACAAATACAACAAGATAACTGTCTTGACAATATTTACTGGGTCAAGAGCTAAAGTAATATGTATTGTAGTGCAGAATACTTTAATACTGGACTTTTTAACATACCTAAAGTACTTCCTAGCAGATATTATTACATTTTCATTTGGCAAAGTTCTATAATGCAAAGCAAATGGTATAATAAATTACTGCCATCAAAAAACTATTAAAATGCAATTCTGTTGGTAACCTAACAATAGCTATAGTGGTACCTGATTTCAATTAACGATTGCTGAGTGAATTCTATTGGTTATGGAAAAGGGACAATTTGAAAAGAAGCAAGACTTACCGCTTGAGCCCATCTAGGAAAGAACCATTTTGAACTGACAAGCCTGTGCGTATGCAATACTCCATCGACAACTTTTCTCTCAACCACATCTGTTCCTATGACTGCAGGGTTCATAGGATTGGGATACTTCCGCCATGCTGCCTGTGCAACTGTTTCCCAAGGGTGACTAAAATTAAAATAATTTCAAAGTCATTATCACAAAGATTTCCACTTGTATTTACCACTACCTCCTTGTTGCGTCATTACATACTTGAATGTGTGTTCTGAAGTCCAAATCTTCATATTTGTAGAATTCGTAGAATGTACGTGAATTAAGTATAAACTAAGGAGTTAGAAGTTTTCTAAATTCATAATTACATTACGTTTATCCAACAACATTAACTCGTCTCCATCTGATCAAAGAGGAAAAGGCCCTCTCTCGACAAGACAGAGACAAGCGATTCACGGTGTTACCATAAATACATTTTGAAAATTCCAATGAATATTAACAAACAATGTTAAAAGTGGTTAAAATTAAAAAAAATATTACCATAATTTATTAACTAGCAAAAAGCTGCGCTTTAAAGAACGTCGTGATTTTTTTACCATCCAGTCCAGTTGATACTATATAATATACATGTATATCACCTTGATTCTCCTATACGTATTTTAATTAATAATCACTATCGACGCAACCGTCACTATAAATATTTAAATAAATACCGTTCACAAAGTACCTGTTCTTGTTCTCCTCAACCTTTTTGTACCAAATTCTTGTTTGAATAAAATTACAACAAGTAAGTTTTCAGAATTTACCGAGTGAATATTATTTTTTTTTTTAATAAAGTGTAACTTCAAATAAATGCGAAATAGATCGAATATATTTTTTCTTTTATTCTAGGGAGAATTATCAATCTTGCAACACTTGTACTATATTTGGCACAGATAATAGAATGGAAAATAATAGTCAAAATCTTTACCAACCAACATTATCCTCCGTCAAAATTGTTATCAGCAGTTATCAGAAATTATGTAGCGTGTATAAAAAAGGCGAAAGAAACCGTAATTTCTTCCCCTATTAACATAATCTTGGACAAAATTGCTAGAGGTGTTAAAAATCACAATATTACGGTAACTTTATGGCAATCGTTTGATGGTTTACGTACTCGTAACTTTGGCCCTTGGCCTTCCAACTTTTGTTTCTGTTCAACTGTTTCATTGCAACCAATATACAAATCTTACTAATAGAAAAAATGCGAAAGTTACGATGGATGGATAGCTTGCTTGATGGTCTCTCCGAAACAGTTTAACGGATCTTGGTAAAATTTTACACAGTTGTAGAACATAGTCCGTTTTTTTACTTCCGCGCAGACGGGGTCGCGGGCAGTGGCTAATATGTACAAAAAAGTAGATATGTAAATACTCTTAACGTGTTCAGTGTATATTTCAATAGAGTTCATAAATTATCTTAGAGAATATAATTAGCGAAGTAAAAAAAACACGTTTGAAGGCACCTTTCACTCTATCTGAAAATAGGTATCTTGCAATGCAACACATCAATGTTATCGGTATTATTTAGTAGGAACTCATAGTTACTATTTGGTATTGATATCGGAGAAACTGTGGGTACCAAAAAAATAGTTTTTTTTTATTTGCGCGATAAAAGTAAGTAAGAAAGGTCAAGTATCTACCTAATATACCTTCTACATGTTAAAGGAAACAGGTAGCATATTCAAGGTAATTTAAAATTGAAATGCTATCGACCAACTAAAATAAAGGTCATCAATATGTACTGATACGATAAAAATATCTGTGACAAACCTTCGCAACACTTTGTTCCGCGCATACCTTCCCTTTGTATTTTTTTTAATAATATATTGAAAAACTGAAAGGTTTCTTAACTTTGTGAAAGCCAATAAAAATTTGATGCTTTTTAAGGATGACTCACGCTTCCCCATGACAAGACGAAAACAAAAGTTTTTGACAATATTTCGACACACAGGCGATTAATTTAAATAGATTAATATATTAATGCTTCAATGTTTAACAAAAATGTAATAAAAGATTCCAAAAAAAAACGTCATTTTAATAGACTTAATTATTTGTAACTGCACCTGTGGTTGTACTGCTTTGTTACTTTGTTTGACCTTCTGGACTTTGTCTTATGTCGCGAGCAGTGGCGTCATTCCACGTGCTCTGGCAATGGTGTTAACGACTTTGTGAATCGAAATAAAACTTAATTGTAAATGATGTTGCCAAAATTCTTATGCAGTTTCGTGTAATAGTTATTGTTTCTACGAGTAGCTATGATGTTAGGTGTAGGTTGTTGATATTAGATGTTGTAAGTTTGATACTCAGTAATTTAGACAAATCTTTGTAATTTTTATTACACACTAGCTGCCACCTGCAATACCGTCTGTGCGGAAACAAAAAAACTTATGTGGTCTTCTAGGCTACACCTGAGTACTTTGAAAATTTGGTTTACAATGTCAGACAATTCTCGTGACAAAAATTGGCATAATCCCCCAAGGTCAACTATAATCATCCATCACGTCACGCTGCATCCACCGTCCGTCTCGTGTCCAGTCCGATCCAAAGACATCGATATTAATCCCAGTATATGTACCATGTAAACCTAACTACAAGTCCAATCCTGATTGGTAATCTTATTAAGAAGACTAATTAAATCATGAAAAAAAATATGTTTCACTTTTTGGCACAGAAGATAAAACCCAGTAAAACCACATATTTATTGTTTTTTAAAAGATAAATAATAAAAGACAAAGTCCGAACTCTTTCCTTTTTCCTGTCTGGAAGGTGGGTTTCCACAGTCGTAATTCGTGTACAACTATATTGCCATCCCTTTCGTTCTCTTTGATAAAAGGCGAGATAATCTTATGTTCGACGATAGTCGAAATTCAATTCAATCAAAAGCAGACACACTCGGCATGTATGATGTAATTAATCATCGCTCATATGTACGTGTGAAGGACGGTATTTCAGCCGTAATATTTTGTAATAAAGTGTAGGTCAATGTATTATTTTATAATTTGTCAATATCATAGAACACATTACTCCAGTGTGATCTGTCAGTATTTTAACTTTTCTCTGTCACATTTGCAATGCCGGTGGTCGCGTAACGAAACAATAGCAAAACAAAGTTTGTCGCTGTCATTTGTTTTTTCCATTTATTAAAACTTATTTATTTAATTCGATTAGTTATTGTGGAATTACGAAATCATCTAATTAGGTTAGCGATAGGTTACTTTTTCAAGAAATATAGGTATTTAATTTTTGTCTGTGTAAGATAACACCCGCATGTGAAGATAACGCGTTAATTTCTTATCATAAAGTTGCAGTTGAAGTTTCAGTGTAGTGTTTGAAACAAGAGAATGACTACAGAAGCTGAAGAAAAAGCTCTCCGTTACAGGAGGGCTCAAAGTGTCACTAGGGCTGAAGAAATAACAGAAAAAGAGAAGAAAGCTAGAAGACTGCAAGTAGACAAACCGTATGTAATAAATGTTTTCATTTATTTAATTTAAAATATAACATAAAATGCAGTTCATATAATACTATCTTAATAAATATAATACGATAGATAATTCTTCCTTGTCCTGTATTTAAGGCTTCTTTGATTACTGTTAGGTCTGCTAAAGTCCAAGTAAAAATATAAATCATTCTGTTAGTCATCTAATAAAATTGTTATGCAGTGTTGTAGCTATACCACTGGAATATATTGTACAAACTGGCTAATGACCTATACAAATCAAAAAAATGCTTAATATTATTTATACCTCTATTATCTTTTTTTATTATAGATGCCATAAACCAAGAGATTCCTTATTCTCATGGAGTTCAGAGTTCACAAACTTTACTGGCCTTGTAAACTGGGGCTTTTTGATGCTCACCATTGGTGGGCTACGATTGTGCCTTGAGAACTTTTTGAAGTATGTATTCAAATCATTTTATGAAATATATTATCAGATATTATTTACCTTGTTAACTAAAGATACTAGTAAATGTCTAAGGGTTTTATTTTTTGTAATATTACAGATATGGAATATTAGTTAATCCTCTTGAATGGATAATTGTATTAACTGGATATAACGAAGGCCGCACACAGCAGTACCCGTCTATAATTTTACTTATATGTGAGTATTAAATATATTAAAATTGATGAGACAACAAACCTTTTTTCTACCATTCTTTTTACTTTGTCTTTATCATACTAATTGGAATATGGTGGATAGATGGTTCAAATATGACTAAGCTACTTTAAAATTATTTCAGTCAGTGTGGTTCCTGTGGTCCTCAGTTTGATCATTGAAAGAGCTATTTCAGTTGTAAGTATCAGAGTAGAAAATTATATTATACTAGCTGTTGGTCGGTGGAATTAAAAAAAAGCCTATGTTACTCGGTGATAGTATAGCTTTCTAACGGTGAAAGAATTTTTGAAATCGGCCCAGTAGTATTGAGTTATTTCAATACAAACAAAAATACAAAGTTTTATTTTTAGTATTAGTATTTTTTAACATTAGTATTAACTACCTGTAGCTGTTGCCAGCAACTTTGTACGAAATTGAACATATAGGTGTAAAAAAATGTGCAACCCATGTAATCGGGTTTTCGGGTAAAAGAATTTGTCAAAGCCATTTCCTAGTTTCGGAGCCCTTTTAATGTAAACATCGTTTGGCAAACAAAATAAACAGACAATAAAATATTTTCTATCTATGCTAATATTATAAAGAGATAAACTTTGTATTTTTGGATGTATTGAAATAACTCAAGAACTACTGGGCCGATTTTAAAAATTCTTTCACCATTAGAAAGCTACACCATCTCCAAGTAATATAGGCTAGATTATTTCTAGATTATTAGACGAAGTCGCGCACAACAGCTAGTTTATAATATAAGTATAGATAAATAAGGTATTTTTTTCATATTAACTAATTATATGTGTTTTATTTTATAGGATATACTTAGTGATAAAATAGGCACCATTCTGCAAATTTCAAATATTGTATTTCTGATCAGTTTGCCCGTTGTTGTGCTGCATTTTAGGAGCCAGGATTTTAGCTTTGGTAAGTATTATTGTTCACAATAGATAAGTTCTATGTTACATCATTGATCTAATTATTGTGCATAAAAAAACTAAATAGAATCTTATCTGAGCTCAATGACTTCTTATCAGTCCTATCACTAAGAAGGAGAAAAAAAACTTATTTTAGTTTGTTTTAAACTAATGATAAGTAATTTCTAATTGAAAAGTGTTGCCACTATTAAAAAAATATAGGGATTTTTTGTATTTCAATGTATATTTTTTGTTATAGTGGGAATCACAACTGTGTGTATGATATACTTAATTTTGTTTTTAAAATTATGGAGCTATTGTCATACAAACTATTGGTGCCGCAGTAGTCTGAGAGCTAAGCCAAAGAAGACTAAACTGAGGAGGCAAAGTCTTTCAGCGCCTAATTACAGTAAGTTTGATTATAAACATATTAAGTACAGATAGAGTTTTGATTATTAAAGTAATATAATCTACTAGGATCTTAGATAATTATTATTTACTTTGTAAATCGAATATGGTATTAAATTAATTGAGTTTAATTGTGACAAAGAGGTCAAGGGTATGTGTAATATATATTTTTTAATATCATAATGTACCATATATTAAAACACTGAGATTGATTAATGTGTGTGGTAAGTAATTGACTTCTTATAAACTTATTTGTGCAGACTTTAATAAGTATAGTTCATAGTAAGCAACATAAATGTACTTAGTAGTTTTGAGCAAGTAATTTTTATGTCTAACACTTTTTGATTATTTTCTTTCTTGAAAATAATTTATGAAAAAGAAATGTATCTTAATGTAATATTAATTCTTAATATTATCATTATCAGAGGTACCATGGCTGCGGTTGGGCCTGTTCCTGTAAAGGAGAATGGGCAGAGTCCTAAGGACTTTGGTCTACCTAGTCAACAGCAACGAGCCATATATCGTTGAAAAGGTCTTTGCTTATACTTTGTTTTTTTTTAATGAATTTAAATTCTAGGTTATGGGGTTCTGGAGTTATTGTCAAAAATTATAGCAAAATGTACA
>QDHC01002768.1:778305-790718 GCA_013186455.1 Papilio dardanus tibullus | reverse complement strand
TGTTCCCCGCCTTCCGGCACGTCGTCCTCGGCGCCGGCGCTTGCGCAATCACAATCACAATAAGATATTTTATAAATCGCTTGACCTAATGCGACAGATGAAATGCTGAATTCGCGATATTGTTAGAGAAACAACGTATATTTATTATTACTGCTTTAGTAGTTAGTTGACACTGTTTTTAAATATTTGTTTAACAAAGAATATGATGTACGTAGTTTTCCGGTGTTTGATGATTCATATTACCGAAGGATCTCCTGATTATAAGTGCTTAACTACTTGTAAATAAAAACTTTACTTAATAAACAACGCGCTTTTTAGTCAGAGTCATAAAAACCTTTCATAAACACAAAGTAGGCTTGTTCTCTAGGTACGAGTATGTATGAAATACTACATATCCAAACGGGACTAGCACTTCACCTATAGGTATTACTAATCGTAACCTAGATAATGAGGCAGGTCGGGAATCGATGTCTATGTCAACAAAAGCTTCTTAGAAATTGGTTCAGAAACGATTACAAAATCTTAAGTTATTGTCTTGGTATTTTATCATTTACACAATCTGAGTAAATGATTTAGCTTTTAATTTGAACTTTTTTTACGTACAATTCTATGAATTGAGATTTAATTAAAATAATTATAGTTACAAAGAAAATTATTGCCACACTCAGAATCGTTAGTGAGTGAAGAATAGATTTAGCGTAGTCCTTCGAGTAGATTTAGCGAGAGAAACCTTCTTTAAGGGTTAGCTAAGAAACTATAAAAGGACTCTGGATGAGTCAGACAGTATATTGTGTGTCAATTTAAGGTGACACCCAAATGGGTCGCACGGTGGCCGGCGCGGTCTGAAGCTCGGCGTGGGAGAATGTTAACAAAAACAATAGATGTGACGCGAGGCTTGCATCGCTCAAGGTGAGCGTTTCATAACACTGACGCCATTGGAATCTCGTTATACCTACCGAAAGCTTGTCATCAAACTAAAAAAAATAAGAAATGGTATCACTCATTTGCTATGGAAATTCTTAACTTAATTAAGTAAAGAATTGATTTTGATTTACGTTTGTACATTTTGAGTATGGATTTTAATTACTTATTACTTACTGAAAGATTTTTGAAAAACAGATATAAAAAGTTCAATAGCTCCATACCATACCCATGCTCCGTACATCTATTGTAGCATATTGTATAATGTACTGAAAACGATTAAGAGCAATCAAAGGTTGGTAACTCTTGGTTGATTAATGAATGTGTAACAAGCGGGGAATTAGCGTGCGGTCAGACTGCTTGTACTCGCTGTCGGTAATCGCAGGGCAAGGTGCGCGGGACGCACGCCCGTGCGAAACAATCGGCCTCTAATGACCCTCCTCATCCCCCTGCCGGTAATACCTGCTAACTATATCACGGGGGAGAGTAATTTAATCGGAAAATAGATAACGACAATTCACTACGTGTTTGTATTTTGATACGATAATTATTTGTTAAGATTTGATTGGCAATAGTGACTATGACCAGTGTATAGTGTAGGATAATTAACGCGAGTTTCTCTAATAAAATATAAGTAGTTTTTATTTTTATATTTGTTTATTATCTTATGAACATGGCCTTCATGAGTTCTAAATTTTTCTGGAACAGTAACGCGCGTGACTGTTTTCGCTTTACTTCGAAGTTCTTATGTCAGCGAAATATTTATTACGACGATTTCTCAACAGTGTATGAAAAAATAACTTATTTTGATCGCCATTGCAACATTTTAAAGTGCTAAGTAGGTAAATGAGTGTCAGCGGTCATTCAACTTTTGCGTCCAAACGTAATTATTATTTGCTGTTCAGTAAATAGTATTTAGGTTAACAAAGTTAAATTATTGAGTATTTGTAATGCGCAATACTTTAATATAATTAAAGAAAGAGTTTCTTCCATAGACATATTACAAATACCGTACTTATGTGTGTATTTCCTTCACAACTTTTTGGTTGCGTATTAAGAATGGTTCTCTGTCAGTCAATATAGCTATGGTACTACCAAAGTCATATCATGTCCGTGTCGTCCGCCTACGCTTCGGCTCCGTGACATAGAGCCAGCATTGACGGCTAATTCAATCACGTAATTGGACTTACTTTATTCATCGGCCGGGTAACGACTTCAAGCTTAACTCGACCGGCTTCTAGTTTCACGCGTCCGTTGTTACACCCGTGTAATTATTATATCCCACTATGTAACACCTTTGGAAAATAATCCATTCAACTTGAAGTATAAAATAGGACTAATTTTTAATCTGTTATATCAATATTCTACCGCGTGATATAAACATAACTAGTTTTTGTAAACAATCACGCATTTCGGTTAAGGTCTGAACTAATGAACTCCGTCGTTAAATAGATTCTTAATTGTAACTATTAGTATATCCAGCAGTATGTATGTGTATCTGTAAGCGCACGAGGCTCGGGGTCGGTGTTCATCCGGATCATCATTTTGCGCAATGGGGCGGACGGCTGGTGACAGTGACGACTCATTAGTGTTAAATTGTTATATTGGGGCGTTGCCGGAACAACGGAGATGGACGATTTGTTCACGTGTTAAACACATCTATTTAATTGTTGATGATCTCTGTGTTACTCACGAACCCTTTTAATAATTCAATGCATCTTATTGAAGCTGATTTAAATGATAAAGAGGTTGTTACTAAAAACATATCACAATGTACAACTTGTTCGGAGCCAAAATCTGTGTGGTTTTTTAGTATACTGTATTTACCGTATTACTCGCATTTATAAATTAGTATTACTTAAAAAAATACAAATAGTGTTTAAAACAATGTTTCCATAAAAATATTCAAGCGATTATACCATTGGTATTATCTAGCAGCAGGGGTGTTGAACATTTGACATCTGACATGCCCGGAGCGTTTTGGTGATGGACAAATTGCCTTCGTTTTCTATACCAGTGTCATAGACTTACTATAATTTATTTCTCATTCAAATGTTATTATGATATCCAATGTAGAGAAATCAATAAATTTACAGAACACGAATGTAATGACTCCAATCCATTACCAAATTATCTTCGCAAAGCATCGCAATAAATATAGATATCTGTCGATACGTATTGATGCAGTGAGCGGAGACAATATTTACTGGGCTACTCCCCTGTCCTGCCGAACGGAAACTTATAGTTTTCTTGAGGCGCCCGTCGAATAAAATACTGCTGGCCGGGACATAAATCAGTTCGCGGCGCGGCCGCAGCCGGCGCGCAGTCGCCTCGAGCCCCCGCGCCGCTTGCCTCCCGGTCCCAGCGTCGCTACATTTTAATAACAGGACTCCTTCCCGTAAATGGTCACTGACAGATTTTATTTCAGCTCATATATTACATTCAGTCGTGCACGTGGGATTTTTATTAATGCTGCGAGATTAAAATTCACGACGTGGAATTCCCTTTTTTCTTGTACCAATTTCAGATACGTTATACTTATATCACTGGCCAATACAAACGCGAGGTCTGTCTTTCAATGAAAAAACATTTTTGTTTATAACTTGGCAAATAGAGCATATAATAAATAACTCATGGATTCTACTCGTAAATGAGTAAGTATCATCATTAGCTAATTATCAACAATTCTATTTTATTAGGATGTAGATGTGGAATTCTCTCATTAAAAAGTTAAAAGAGTATCAAACCAGTATGTTCCTGAATTGTTGAATTATGGAAAGGTCCTTCGTAGAACTTTCGTAGCATAAGTGCCGTAGACCGTAGCACAAAAAATCAGCTAATTTGGTTTGGAACGCATAGTACTTGTGTGGGTATACAATTGACATAATATATGTGGACATAGTTTTATTAAATGTTCAGTGATATGTATGAAGGTATAGTTGCGGGTGGTTTATGGAGAGTTTTATGGCGTCTGCCGCGGCGACACGTATCTTGACCGCGAGGGTGCCCGCCGCAGCTGTTTTTTACACGTTTTCTTATAGCTTTTACCTCAAAGTGTAGAAATTGTGAACCTCACATAGAACTGAATAAAGCTGAAATACAATGTTTTTTTTTATAAGTTTACCAATCGCTTATTTTTTACCCTCACTGGCTAACCAGTGCAACGTTAATGAAGTCACGTCAACATTCTTAGAGTTGCGTATTCTTAGAGCGAACGACAGCTTTTAAATTATGTACATTCGCATACACACATTTCATTCATGCACCCAATCCTCTAAAAATACCAACCGAAACGGGGTGACCACGGGGTCAGAGTTTTTAATTCATTAAAAAACCGAAAAATAGTTATGCAAGTAAATATCTCTATTCCACCCCTGTGCCGATTCGACCGAACCTATTACAATAAAAATATTAAAAACCGCATAAGTAAGAGGCAGAGGTCGTGGGCAGTTCGGCGCAAATGTCGCCCCGGACACTTACATTATCCGCTGCCCTCGGCCGGCGGCGGCGACGGCGGCGACGACGGCGGCGGGCGAGCCTGCACCGAGCCCCTGCCCTGCACACATTATCTCAATACTTTAGATAGGAGACGCCGAGACATTCCCGGACTCGCGATCGTTCAGATAAATGACCGGCCATTTGACGAGATCCGATTAGTCACGATCATGTTTGTGTTGTATTGTAAAAATATAATCCCTCTCGGACTTAAGGCGGCCGAGTGGAGCGGAAACCGATACGGGCTGGCTCCTTGAGAAATTGAAAAGGATTGAGCGTCAAAGACGGTTATTACGAGCGGTTTAGATCTAGGAGGATTTGTAGAAAATTTAATTAAACTGCAAATTAAGTTTGGACAATCCAAACGATAAATTTTCCAATTCGAACAATTTTTATTACTTTATTTATTAATGTGTTATTCTTTAACATTAACAAATCAAAGTGGCCGACTTCGTTTCATTTTACATTACACATTCGTTTTTCCACGAACAGGGGAATATAGTGTTCAAATTACAAGCTGCATTGTTTTTAAAGTAAGGTCGTATTTATTGTCGACTTCAGTAATTATACACTGGTATGGCATTAGTTGACAAACCGAGCCGCCTCATGCTGAAATATGATTCTTGAATGCCTACATTCTTTTAGTAGGTGTAAATTAAAATAAGTTCTTATCAATTTTAATTCTAACGTTATTTTGGTCTTCTTGGTAAGTTAGAAGATGTATGTAAGGGCAGGTATTGCTAAAAGACTGCGCCGGTTCGACTATTGATTTTTTTTCAATTTAATTTACTAGTAAGGTAAGGTTCGACCTATGATGATATTTTACTAGTACTTACCGCTTATTATTAACGAAGTTCGCGTAGTTTGTTATTTGTACTAGTGAACAAATAACAAAGGTAGAACTAGTTTTATTATATTTTATCCATATTGCAGAAAATATAGAAGTAAATTACTATTATCCGTCTTTAAGTCGCATAAAACTATGTGAGGGTTCAAAAATATGACTACACGTATAGAACAGCCGTTTCTGAGGAGCAGTGAGCTTCCCCACAGGGGCAACGCTTCAATGACTTCAGATCCTATCATAACGCAATCACATATCTTCAGCTACGGAATAACTCCATACATCCATCTCTATAACTATAATATAACTTAAACCGTATTTACTACGTCATAAAGTTGAATTTTAAGAAATTCTTTCGTATACTATACGTTTAACCCAAAAGATTTACGAAATCTTCAGATATTGAAGTCGATGGCGTCTTGTTAAAGAAGTTAAGTGCATATGTGAACTCGATTAGTTTTTGCTATAATAAAATAAAGCTTGTATGAGGAAGGGATTTCCGTGTGAAGCAATGTATCTTTTTTTTTTTGATAATAATTGTTGGTAATAAGTAATAACTAACATTTGCTTTATATTTTTTTATTTTAAATGAAAATTAACTAATCGGAAGTAGTTCTAACAGTCTTGACTGTTACGAAAAATACTGACCTTTTAAATTTTTTACTGCTAAAAACAAATCGATCCTGAAAATTTCTATCGATTATTTATACTGATACTTATATTTCCAAATATGAGAAAAATAACCACAAAAACGGTAAGCAACCCCCGTTTCATATTTCCGCTCACCGATAATCCCTTTATCGAGGGAAAAAACTTCAAAAGTTAGTGGCGAGAGAGTTGGGGCCGGGAATTTTTGATCTCTATTAAATTGTTTCAAATGGTTTAACTTGTCGCGGCTCAATCAGTGCGAGCGAGGAGGGCGCCACCGTCGCCGCGACGAACTGTTTCACGCTTGCTGCACCGGATTCTGATGCTGGTGTGCTACGTTTAGAAATATATATATTCTACTGTTAAGTATCTCTAAACAATTTATTGTTATTCTCTTGAATAATATTAGACATAGGAGAATTACAAAACTTTATCTAGGTTTAAACATGTTTTACAAAAAAAATACTTTAAGCAATTTTTTACATTCTTAGATTTAGGGCCACTTTTTTATCGCGAACTCGGTCTAATAAAGTCGTAGGGTAAGTCCATTTGTTCACTTTGAAAGTGGCCTTAAATGTAGTATATTGTACCGATGTCAAGCGTCTACAATTCGAAAAGAATAGTTAAAAAAAAACTCTTGCGTTTTAATTTGTTTGCATTCATTCAATGAAAAATATGATGTGTTGAGATAATTAATAATTTATCAGCAATATTATGTATAAGCATAAATCGTGTATAGTTTTAGTAGGTAGGGTGGAGCATCACGGCAATACTGATTTATTCACTGGTGATATTTTATAGCGCAGTTTGTTCCGGCCGTTATTGTATTAGGGCGGCTGTTTGTTACACTATGCCACCGCCCGTCTTGCCCTCTGCTCCCAACGATATTTCTTAAATATATTTCAATCGGTGTTACTACGGTTTTGCGTTTTTTAAATAAGTTTGTTAATCAGTTACTTAACAACAAGAACAGTGCATTGATTGCGATCGAATAAACTGAGTAGATAGCGCCAAGGAATATAAAAGGCTTCTTAAGTAGCAAGAAATAATAATAAAAATGAATAATTTTCTTTATCGTAAGAATTCCAGAAATTATAAATTGCATCGCCAATTTAATAAACTCCAGTCACCGCTGAATGAAATATAATACACCGAGAGTCCCCCAATTTTTTTTTAAATTGCGTGAAATTAAATTTAAAATATACTTTTATCCCTTTGGAGTCTGACAAATAGCCGGGAGAGCGGCGGCGCGATTTAGTCACGCTGTAATTGGTTTTTTAATGCGGCACTCGCGAAGTACCACCTTCCGCTTTATCAAGTGAATACATTATCAAATCGTTAGGTCGCGGTCGAGCACCCCGCCCCGCACTCGCTCGCACACCGCAACTCCGACACGCAGAGGGTTAGCAAATTAGACATTCCCCAAAACGGTTCCGGTTGCCATTTTAACGGTTGATAAACATATATTAATTTGCATTTTGTTTTTATTATCATCCTTTAATCATTTGAATTTTGATTAAAAATTTCCATTTTCTACATTTATGATTCGAATACCATTGACGTCAGAGCATTAAACGACTCCGACAAGGGTTCGACAGACATTCTGATAGTGTAAATGTAGGGTGCAATAAATTTGACATGATATTCAAAGAAGAAAAGGTATTTCCTAGTCGTTGGCTGCGTTCTCACTGTCCGACAATTTTGTATAAATATAGTTTTCACTAGTTGTCTCTATTCAGTCAAAGTAATTCTTGCGATAAAAGATGTTATCAGCCCAGAGCAAAAGAAAATCTAAAAAAAACGATGTTTAGTGACGCTGTACATACAGCAAACTATTTCTAAAACAGGTTAAATTATGATATTTGACGTATCTTGTAGCAATGGACACGTGCACTTGTATCACTAACATGTACCTTGTCAGAGCTCGGGTCACGTTCCGTGCCTTACGTCCGAGACTCGCCACTGAGATATAAATTGCTAGGAACATAGCAGTATATATGTTCAGAGAATAATGTTATCTACATAGTTAGGTATGAGTTAAGAATTGATTCGGCGCCAAATGTCCACTATAATATTAATTTTATTACAACATAAAGTTCCATGCACGGTGACTTCGAACAGGGATCCCGAGGATACAGAAAACAAGTAAAAAGCGTGGCAGAACTATTATTCGTATCATAAAATAGCGTAATAAGTACAGGAAGGAAATCGATGCTGCATTGGGGCTTGTTTCGTGGTTAAGTGGGCCATTCGCGTGCAAACGAGCGCGTACTTAAACAATAATAAAACCCCTTCAGAGTCAGTCTGGACGGAGAGCGCATCAACTTGACAGTACACTGTCTCAATGAAAACTCATAGCTTAAAATATGTAGATAATAATATTTAAAGTAAGTCTATTGAGTAATATTAAACGCATATGTACATTGCTCAACCATACTAATCAACTAAGGAGGCATCTTAAATGCGAAAGTAGAGTTTTGTAACTACTGCAAAACTTAAGTACCCATTTTAAACAGCATCTCTAAATTCCTTCGGTAGTTCGAACCCAGCACTTACATCGTAATAGTCTTGGATTCTAACACTTAAGTTACCCGATAGTCAAGGTTCTAAAATGTTATAAAACTTCATTGTTTCCATCTGGATGCAGCGCGCGTGCTTTAAATCGGGTTTGTGGCGACGCCTGTGATTGCCTGATGCCAAATTGTGTTGGCCGATGTGTGCACAATTCGTTACTTGACCACGACACTGCTCTGTGTACGCAGGCTACTTAACTAACCGTAAATTCTCAGCTACCTTGCAAAAACGATATTACCCTTGAATATCATGAATTTTTATATTTTTCACTGAATTGATATCTTATCTTAAAATTACTTTTGTTACAACAAAAACCTTTGACTAGGAAAAAAAATATATCGAAATTAAGCCCGAACACATCGCTTGCTTGCGCACAATTCTTGCTATGGTTAAACAAGTACTAAAGTAAGTAATTCTAAGCAAAAAAAGCCTTTTTAAAAAATACTCGTCAGATCAAACAACGTTCGAGATTCAATTTAAGAGATCCCGTATATCCTTTATTCTTTCGTTCGGGAGCGGCGTGACGCGGAGACACTGCGTCGATCTAGTTAGCGAGCACACGGGGAAAAATGAAATATAGAGGCAATCCAAATAGATTGTTATCTACCCACGTGTTTACCGGCGGGCGGCGCGGCACGTTCGCGCTAACAAGCGCCCTCGCGCGGCTAAAACACGGCCGCGGTGCCTCCAGACCCTTTGGACTACACCCTTAAACTGTGCACACCAATTTCATGGGAATGCGGCTGACAGGTGTCCACTGAGATTTTTTATCTACGTAACTATTCTCTTAAAAAACTATGGGCTTTAAGTAAGGTGTTTGTACAAACGATAGAATCTTTTCAAGGGTCAACATTTATGTCTATTATAGATATTTCTGAAATGAATAATAAAAATATTCCCTTGAGTTTTACTGTAATAAGTCTTTGTATAAAAGATAGGAGATATTTCCACAATATTAATTTGATACGTAAAACTATAAAGGTTAGTTAATGCAATATATCATACCGGAACGGTCATTGAATCGGCGCTATCTGGCGGCCACGTGAGTTACGGCCGGTCCCCTTGCAGCGCCCATTAACTGCGGAGCCGCCACGCACCGGTTGCTCCGTCACTAGCTGACCTCTAATACCTCATCAGTTCGCAATGACTCGCTGGTGACAAATTGGAAGGATTTAATGAAGCATTTATCTAAGAAAATCGACTAACTTAAAGTGACGTAGTTGAATACTAATTGTTTACGCCAGTGTACAATACCCAGGCTGTACACAAAGCTCGATAACAGAATTACACGACAACATTTGCATAATCTATGCCGCGGGCGCACCACTGATAGCGTTAAGATGCTTACGTAAATTAACAAAATATTCATTCTACGACGCCTCTACGCACCGTAGCTGTTTGGCGCGTAGGCACTGCTACAAGGTATCATAATTGTTAAAGTCTTCAATATTTTAATTTACATTAAACTTGCAAAAACCCTGTAAAAGTGTATTCTTTAAGTCATGTAGAAGCATCAGAATGTTATATTTAGAAGCTAAAATTACTCTATAAAATAATTTTCTATTTCGATTTCTCCTATCTGTACACCATATAATATACTGCGCTTAGAAGCCTATTAGATTCTGGTAGTTTTTATTTTTTCCAAGAAATATCTCGAATAAAACACGATAAATCTCGTAATGCATAGCATATAGCTACATTATTTTCGTAGCACACCCGTAGGCGGGTAGAAATAAAAATGTCCGTGATTGGATTAGGTTTGTCCGTCGCTGACGAGCCCCGCGGGAGTACGCGGGAGCGCGCGGGCCCACGGCCACGTTGACACGACTGCCACGCTAATAACACAGCGTCCGTCCTCCGAGCACTGCCAATACAAATAAAATAACGCACTAAAGGTTATTCGTTCGGATCACATAAAATTCTAAATGAAACTTCTTTATATTTTATTGTGTGCAAGTATGATGAAAGTCGTAAAAAATAAATAAAAATGTTAACATGTTTTTTATTCATTGTCTATTTTAGAGCCGGCCAGTGGCTAACTACGAATCTTGTGATGTCCCTCGGAGCTCTTTAAAGAAATTATTAGGTGCAATTACTGAGCTTGTAGTGCGTGATTGGAATTCTCGCGGTGTGTGGCGCGTGGGGCGCTCGCTGCGGTGAGGGTCCGACGACAAATTCTTACAAATTAATACATCTATCTCGGAACCGCGCCGACCCACAGCGATACGTGTGGAATATTTATTATTATCTCCTAACACAATTTTAAGATACAGAAACGATATTGACATTGAGTGCATAACATTTACAGAAGCCCAGGTTGTTAACACGGGTCGGAACAATTCATCTTCGTAATATTAATTCGATATGTTTAGTAAGTTGGTCTTTGTATTAAAAAAAAAAGAAAAGTTGGTATTTGTATATTATCAGTGAATAAATTTTAATACATGGACACTTTTGAATAAGCTTAAACAATCAATAAAAAAACGGAATATAAATGTAAAAACGCAAGTATAATAAACCAACATACAGTTACATTGCTTATACTTACTATAAAATAAACAATTTCGTTTTTAAATTTGTTGCTCATGATAGTGTCGAAACAGGAGGGAATTTCATTTGTAATCTGCACTTATTATCTGCGGAGTCAGCGTATAGTGCAATATGCGCGGCGCGCGGCTCCGGCCGGCGTTGCCTGCGCGCCGTTGTTTCGAGAGCTATCGAGGCGCCAATAAAAAAGGCGATCGTCGCCCCGACCCCCTGCCTCCGCCCCGGCGCTGCTCTGAGCATCGACTTATTTACAGAACACCCTGCCATCGCTATTTATTTTATTGACTGCCATTTGGCCTGACTTTTATCGCTACCCACTTTCCGGATAAAACAACGGCAGGTAGAGATAGCTAAGATATCTTTAACATTGCAAAATTTCATGTTGCGTTTCATTCGTCGCCAGTTAATTATTAAGACGACCTCGTGACCTAGTACATGCTAGCTCGTAAGTACGGAATACTGAATACTTGTCCCAGTTTCTATTTCCTAAATTTTTTTATAGTTCTAATATTCATAAATATTTCCAATTACACGACTCTATTGATATCCTCACTAGGAGTACTGTATACCTCATTTCAAAATCGTAATACTTATTTTACACATCAGGACATAATTTTTAATAATACCAATTTTGTATTGACTAAACGACATTTGTTACTGCAATAATGGTATTAACATTTTTATACCGTTACTGGAGCGGTTGAAATATACATTACTTCAACCATTCAATAATAAGTGATTAACACCAATAGCATTTGAAACTGATTTATGTTATTACGATGAATAGACTGCATGTATGCAGGTGTAGAAACGAGAACAACAACGGGGCAATAGTCGCGGGCATCGGGCAGGGAAAGGGATGGAGGCCATTTTCCACACATCATTGCATCGGTCCGCAGATTTATTTGCATGCGGGCCGCTGACCAGGATCCATTACTGCCATTATAGACTATCTGATCAACCGGCAGGAGAGTTATGACGCTTTTGTTTTCCTCCATATAAGAAAAAATGCAAACACACGAAGAAAAAAAACGTTATTAGGATACGGAACGAACGAATGCATTCTACAGAACGGGTTATGATTTCCGCTATATTTTCTTTCATCTGGGGTGAGGTCGGCCATTAAGAGAAATAAGTTGGCCGATACACGACGTGACCAATATATCTTTTATGGTTGAATTACATTTATGACAATAATAAAAGTAGAAAAAATAATTTTGTGAAAAATGACGACGAAAGTAAAAGTTTGTATGTACTTATAACTCTTTAAATGAGTTTATACGGTCAACGGTATTTGCAAAACTATTCTCTAAAACTCCTAAATGCGTTTGCAGAGCGAAACTGGACGAAAGTTTATTAGCTTTGTATGAAAGTCAAGGAAAGT
>QDHC01002768.1:768093-778197 GCA_013186455.1 Papilio dardanus tibullus | reverse complement strand
ATAAATGTATAAGGGCAGCGCTTTGCTGCATACATCGATAACATTTTAATTTGTGTTATTTTTGTCGCTTGATTTACTTTCCATAACATTATATTTTCATGTATTTGTCATAAAGTGCGAAAGCTACAATGTAAAGAGAAGAAAGTGCGAATTTATAATTGCAACTTCTAATTAGAGTTGACAACAGATATCGATGTATTTTGAAAACACACTCAACTTCTTGGAAGTTTTTTAAATACCGGGAAATAAATATAAACTTTTAAAACGTTATTGTAAATTCCCAGTATTGTTATTGTTTTTGTTATCGATAGTGATCCCAGCCCTAGTGGTCATACGTTTTGTATAATGTGGACGCGACAAATCAAGCCGCGCGCTCCTCCGGGGCGGCCCCGTATCGACAGACAGCTGATTTATCGCGGAGCCGCACCATCACTGCCCGGACCGTCTTATTTAGAACACTACTAAACACCACCCCTCGATACCATGACAAAAATGTCATGCATTAATATGGTTAATTTTGAACCATACATTATAATAGCAATAGTGTACCTGTATATTTTAGAACGTATATAAACATAATGTTGTTTTTATTATAAATGTATGTATTCAAGTGAAATTACTAACATACCTGACAAATGATTGTATGAGCAGTTTCGAAAAGTAAAGTTCATTATATTTATCTGTAAATGAAACAGTGTGGCAGTGCTAGTTTTTAAGTCTCACATTGTATGCGATAAAAAAAGATGTGTCTTAACTTTTGTAGGTTGTGTTAAATATAAAAATATGCAAAATTTTTGAGGGTGTACGACGATGTTTTTCTGAAACAGGTCAGTCGGCGCTATTAAATTTAGTCCATCTTTGCAGAGGACGCATAATCGGCTGTTAACGTCCGGCGACCGTGGTAAATCTCTAGTAATCCGGACCAGAACAAATATAGTTGAGAGGAAGATAAGGTGGGTCCGGCGCGGCGAGGCGAGGCCGCACGGCGCTAATGTGCCATTTGTATGATGATGTCCCCGGCCGGCCGCCGAGTGCCCGCTCCCCAGGGCACCGCGCTAAATTACCTCCAAACGTTCTCCGCCTATCCTTGTATAAACACAACTGCCATTGCCGCGAACGCATTCTTTCAGCTTATTTCATTTCATTTTTTAAGCTGATCTTTTACAGGAGTAACATTTTTAATACTTTCAGAAATATCTCACAATCAAGATTAACATTAACGTATAAATACGCTTAAGTAATTAGGTAACATTAATATGAACTTTAATTTAAACTTCAATATAGGCATACTCGTTTGAGGTTATTTCTGACGTGTAATATGGCTAAAAGCGGAAGCGTTATAGAATATTTAAATAACGAATCAAACAGTATAAAACCTGTGGACAGTGTAAACAAGGAGCAAAATATGTGATGTTTGTGCTAAAAAAAAGGATGGTCAGTTTAATTTACATGGTAAGTGCGCTGTTAGAATGGACCGTCACGCGCGCCCCGCGCCCGTCGGCCGCACTGCCCGAGTTATCAACTTCGCTATCTGATGCATGCACCTATGCTTGTGTTGTGAGGGAAAAATACTAGGAAAATTACCGTTTAACATACTGAAAAATAAAAAAATGTGTATTAATTTTA
Source organism: Papilio dardanus tibullus (assembly GCA_013186455.1). Taxonomy (NCBI): domain Eukaryota; kingdom Metazoa; phylum Arthropoda; class Insecta; order Lepidoptera; family Papilionidae; genus Papilio; species Papilio dardanus. The sequence goes on along the minus strand of QDHC01002768.1, from coordinate 776,571 downwards.
TAACTACATGTAAATACTACTAAAAAATATTCACTAGAGAACAAAAGTTTCAACTCGGCCAAGTTTGTCTTAGTTACTTTGAGATTTTAATACTTGAAGAAATAAGAGCCAACAATCCATAAAAATGTAAACATTAACATCGTTAGAGGTTTACAGTGGTAATGGCGGATGAGTCGACACGTTCGGGCGCGTCATTAGCGGTTATCACTTCATTCCAGATGAAAAATCTTCAACAGCCCTCAGCGACTCTCACGTGCGCGCTAATGATTTATTAATTTTTACCTCCATAAATATGCTGCTTGTATTATAAGCCAAGATCATCGTCAACTTACGAGTATATCAACGTTTTCACTTATTCGATTACTAATACGGCACCGAGTAAATTGTACGAGCAAAATCACTTAGTTTAAACCAATCAATTAGTATGCATAACTGCCTATTAAGACACCTATTCTTTATTCGATGGGACCCTGTTAGGGACTTGCATTTAAAAATCTGCAAAGATTACTTTTCTTTTGAAAAAAAATGTTGCTCTGTTCTAGACATCGCAGCTTATTTCTATTTTTCGGTTTGATAATGTAATTTTTTTGAATTAAAGGCTCGTCGCGGGCTCGGTGCGTGCCCGGCCCGCCGCCGCCCGCGCTCCCGCCCCGCCGCACTGGAGTGCGACTGCCGACTCAGCAGCCCGCGCGATCGATACTCATCTCAGCCTGCCTACTAAACGCTCTTTTGTTCTGGCAAATTAAAGCCTTCCCTTTTCTACAATATAAACTTGCTTGTAATCCATCCCAATATACAAAAACTGACAAACCAAGCTTTTTGAGGTTGTTTAGCATATGTTTTCGACACCTTCAAATCCCATTGGGTCTAAACGTACTCAAGGCTTTGCGAAGATAATTCAAGTTAAAAAGGCAAAAAATCATAGAAGAAGTTCAACAACATTTTTTTGATTTTAAATTATTTTATGCACCGTAGGATATATTAGCAGTTAAAAACTGCAGAATTATGCATTGTAGCCTAAAACAACTATCGGTTTTGCGACTATAATCAAAATTTTATCACGAAATAGCAATTTATCGTTAACTATAAATAATAAAGAGCTTAGATACTTGAATATTAAAAAGAACGTACTTATACATATTCTTGAAAGGACGAGCGACATCCTTTAAACAACAGGGTACTTATTCAGACAATAAACTCATTAATTAATCATGCGAAGCGACGCAGTCTCTAGTATAGGGAAGAGTGATCGGCATGATGTGATAAGCACGGTTTGGTAATTTTATTGCACATACTAGTAAAAAACATTTTAAACTATAATAAATTACTTACTTGGATTTATTTGCATACAATTTCTGTTTTAGGTAAGTAAGAACACCACATAAGTAAGTGACAATATACAGGGTGTCCCGTAAGTCGACGCCAAAACTGAAACAGGTGATAGAGGAAGTCCTAGGAGACACCAGAAAAATATAAAAAAAAACTATGTCTAATAGTTTATGAACTATAGCATGTTCTAAATTTTCGAAAAAAAGTACACCCTGTGTTGGTTTTTAGCCTGCAGTAGCTATAACTCTTTACTTTTTAAATTTTTATTTTTCTTGTCTAATCTTAAATAGTGTTTGTATAACCTATTGTTTAAAACTGCTACAGATCAGAAGATAATGCCACTTTTATCCGAACTATAACGGAACGATTAAATATTCGCCCAACTTTAAATGACTGTCCTGAAAAAAAAAATGTACCAACGCTAGTATGGCACGTCGCGTGAAAAGTTGGCGCATTTAATAAGGATTCTAAAATGGTAAAGCACTTGCTACATTATTTCTTACATAACAGGGAAAAAAATATTTTTCTTCAAAAATCGCAATTTTGAAAAAAATCTTTTTATCTACTAAAAGTGATTTTGGAGTAACGAATTGTATTGTATTGCCACTTCTAGTTTAAATGGGAGGAAGAAGCATTCCATGAAGTTCGAGTAAGACAGATATTGACGCTTTCGAGTGTTTTTTTCTTGCTACAAAAATTACTGGGATTAAGATTTCTTCTATCTCTGGAGCCGTTGGCTTGGTCGAGCGATGTCTTTCACGTCGGTCTGTTCGTGGTCGTCATCCAGATCGGCAGATCTTACACTGCTGATTTACTCAGCTGCTTTAATGTGTGTTCAAAGTGTACTTTATAACTTTGTATCGTTATAACGATATGCGAACCGGTAATTTTTGAGAAGATGTTAGTTGTATTGGAGCTGAAGGAAAGCGAACATGCTTATTTATAATTTTTAGCATCCTAATTATAATTGTTTAAAAAATATGGAAAATTTATCGCAAAAAAAAAACTCTCGAAAACGTCAGTATCTATCTCCCTCGCTCATGATGGAATGCCTCTTCCTTCCATTTAAACTAGAAGTGGCATTCAATGACATTCGTTACACTAAAATCACTTTTAGTAGATAAAAAGATTTTTTAAAAATTGCGATTTTTGAAGAAAAATATTTTTTTCCCTGTTATGTAAGAAATAATGTAGCAAGTGCTTTACCATTTTAGAATCCTTATTAAATGCGCCAACTTTTCGCGCGACGTGCCATACTAGCGTTGGTACATTTTTTTTTTCAGGACAGTCATTTAAAGTTGGGCGAATATTTAATCGTTCCGTTATAGTTCGGATAAAAGTGGCATTATCTTTTAATCTGTAGCAGTTAGCTTATAATTTTAAACAATAGGTTATACAAACACTATTTAAGATTAGACAAGAAAAATAAAAATTTAAAAAAATAAAGAGTTATAGCTACTGTAGGCTAAAAACCAACACAGGGTGTACTTCTTTTCGAAAATTTAGAACATGCTATAGTTCATAAATTATTAGACATAGATTTTTTTTATATTTTTCTGGTGTCTCTTAGGACTTCTTCTATCACCTGTTTCAGTTTTGGCGTCGACTTACGGGACACCCTGTATATAATTAAGTGTACACTTCATGCTCATGTGGTCAACACACAAAAATTGTGCAGTGGGTACCTATAACTACAATAGCTGAAGAGGACGACTTCGTTGAAAAATAAACTTTAAAGTTTGTGATTTATTATTGTTCAAAAATAAAAATGTTTTTTTAAAACCATTAAGTATGAATATAATGGACTAGTAAAAGGGGCCAGAATATTTATCTGTGTATACAACAGTAGTGTGATGAAGAAGTTTGTTAAACTAAAAAACTACGTAAAAATGTAAACATAAATATATTTACTTATTTTGAATTCTACGCTTCATCATTCACTACTGTTATTATTAAAATAACAGCAACATATTTTTTTAAGTTACTTTGGTAATATACTCGTATTTTCTGACGCTTTCAAAGTTTCAAAGTGCGCGCTTCATATGAGTCCTGGGTTAAGCGATTTTAAATCCCGTCGGTATTATCTTATTATTGGTTTATTTTATTAACAAAGCATTGCAAATATTCTGATAACACTTAATTAATATTTATTAACATAACCATGAAGATCGGCAAGAGTTAACAATTGTGCGCCTTAAAAATACTTGAAATTTAATATAATTCCACACAATATTAAAATTGTCGTGATACTGTGTTTTATAAAAATACATAATTTAACAAAATAAAAAAACGTTTTATTAAGTTATACCAAAAGCCTTATTATCGAATGTCTTTGTAAAATATAGATAAAAAATAAAATCAGTCACCAAATGTCAAAATACTGTGATGGATCTGATTGTTTGTTTGTAAGAAAAACTCGTTAGAAAGTACGTCTAGCCCAGAAATAACAACAATTTAAATACCTTTCTCTCAAAAGCATTGCCATTCAATAAGTAGAAAAGTATATTTTAACATTAGGGTCTTAGGACAATATTCACCTTTTAAAGTTGTTAGCCTTGAAGTAGATGTCATCTAAATGAGTGTTGTTTATTTTACATTTTAGTGATATTAGTCGTAATTTCACGATTATATGGCTCTGATGTTTGACTTATGTTTTGTGACAATTTGGAAGAGGCATGTTTTATCCACGTATTGGGGAGAAAAGTGCAAGTTCAGTAGTGGTCATCTGGGTCTACCTGACCGTGTGGTGCGCCGCAACCATAGCACCTTGCGACAAGACGCGCAGGGTGTTCACCGAGCCCAGCGGAGTTATCACGGACGGCCCTACCACCTCTAACTACACGCAAGTCGGTTTTATACTAATATATGCTTTACTTTGTACAGTACAACAATTAAATACTTAACTTACTTATCTTTCATAGGATTCACATTGCGAATGGCTCATAAAAGCAGCTAATAAAAGTCAATACATCACCCTGAGCTTCATTCGTATGGGAACAGAATGTTCTTATGACTATGTCTTTGTATATGACGGTGATTCTTTTGATGCACCTCTATTAGGAAGTTTCAGCGGCAAAACTGAACCACAAAATGTCACCGCTTCAAGTGGATATGTGAGTATTACCTTACCTACATACGGTGAACCTAAAAGGTTTTCATTTGAACTTAAATGATAATTTTTTACCTTGTTACAGATGTTAATACTCTTATACAGTGATACAAACTATGTGTTAGATGGTTTCCGAGCAACATATGCTATTCACAACTGTCCAAACAATTGCACTGGTAGAGGACTCTGTGTTTCACATAAATGCTTCTGTGTGGTCGGTGTCTGGGGCGGGCCTGATTGCAGCGTTGAACTATGTCCCAATGGATGTTCAGGCAATGGCCAGTGTAAAGGAGATGGCTGTCAATGCAAAAAAGGGTATGCTTTACACTTCTCATTTATCTGTCAAACACAATGTTCTCTTTTTGTTTTTGCCATTGAAAAATGTTCAATAAAAAGCTATTTGATATGGTACAATGAACAAACTGATGATAAAAACTTTTAATGTAACAATACAAAGTGTTTAATAGAAAAAGTATGTTGACCTAAAAATAAATAAACACTGTTATCTGTAATGGTTGATCAGATAACAGAATTGAAGGTTCATCTGAGATTTTATGGTGTGAAGCAGCAACAAGTGACAAACAGTTGTAAACATATCAACCAGATTAAGAAATTAAGCATATTTTTAATATTTATTCTCTAAAGTTATAGTATCTATGACTTTAATGACAAATAAACACATTTTTCTAAGGTTTTTATATCTTTAAATAATATTTGTTTATTGTAGTTATTCTGGAGAATCATGCTCTTTGAAAAAGAATGACAAAGAAGGCAACAGTTGGCACTGGCTTTCTCACACTGAAAGTGGTATGACAAAGAGAGCCGCCCACACCGCTGTTTATGTGAACCACACAGACTCTCTATACGTCTTCGGAGGATATGATCTGAATAGAGTTTTAGGCTTATTGGAAATTTATAAGTATGTATTATTTCTATTATTGTGTTTACTATACATATTATGTGTACACAATAATAAGATTTTTTTTTTCTCTAGATTTTCTACTAGTCAATGGTATAATGAAAATGGTAGAGTTTTACGAAGATATCCAACAACTGAAGAAAATGACAAATCATTACTGACATTATTTACTAAAGTATGTATGACGCAATGTAATAAATACTAGCTTCAATTTCATTGTTTGATAGTACATGTGATAATTTTGTTACAGGGCAATATTGACGGCAGCTGGCAGATAGGAAATAGAAGTTCATTGTTCAATTTACTCTTAGCATCATTTTCTCATCATGACAAGACTACATTACCTCTAATGTACACTCCTACACCTTATTCTGAAAGCTACCTGCAGTTTACTGACAGGCCCGAGTTTCTTTCCTCTGGTATAAAATCAAATAGTTCTAACCCAGAACCGAGGTATGGACATGCGGCTTGTTCCTTTTTGACTGGATTCGTTCTCTATGGTGGAAAGTTATCGGATGGCAGCTTATCATCAGAACTATGGTATTATGACGCGGTTTATAATTCATGGATATTAAGAGCTGTGAATTCTACAATTACACCGCCCGGATTGACTCGACATACGCTGACAGCTGTGAACGATGAATTATATTTATTTGGAGGTAGCACGGGGGATGGAGAATTTTCATCAAGGTAAGTCACACTTTCCTGGTATACTTAATCCGTGTAAATAATTTCATTGTAAAAGTAGGTGTTTATTAATAACAGTGTTTTTTTATTATTAACAAAATTAAAATGTGTTATAATTTCAGCTTGTACAAAATAAAATTAAGTGAAGTGAGCAGCGAGTCGTGGGAGAGGGTGCAGGTGCGCGGCGGCAAGGAGCTGGACGTGCGCGTGGTGGCGCACACCGCGGTCTATCATGCACATTCTAACTCGCTCTTGGTGTATGGAGGTGTAGTGGCCAGTGTTGCCAGGTATGTTTCTTCATTACTTCTAAAACTGTGCTTTAAAGTACTTTTATTAGTGAAAAAAAAATATTCAAGCAACTGAAACCGCAAGTTTGGTACAGAAATTGACATATTTAAAATTCTTATATGTGTTGTAAATGTTTTTAAACTTTTAAGGTTTTCGAAATTATCCGATCGTATGTTTGCTTTCGACCTGGACTATAAGCATTGGAGTGAAATACACTATCCCCGAGCACATCTTCGTGATACCTATGTGCCCAGAGAAAGAGCTTTTCATACGGCAACACTCATAGGCAATTATTTAGTAATATTCGGCGGGTACTCTCATAGACATAACAGAGAAGAAATTTGTTACGATGGTCAAATGTATTTATACCATCTGGGTTGTCACTCATGGATTCCTTTAGATGTTTTGGGAAAAACTCGAAAGGTATATCCAAAGAAGCAAGGAGTTTTTGCTCATGCCGCTGCCTTAAAACCTCCATCGACTTTACTGATAGTTGGTGGATATCATGGAAATGTTAATGGTTAGTATTATTTATGAATTGGAATTAAATCTATTGAATGAATTTTGTGTTTATTTTGTTATTATTTTAGGTGATCTCTTAGCATATGTAGTACCCAGTTGGCATGCGGGAATAACAAATAAAGATCCAGAATCAGCGTGTCCGAAGCACCGCACTCAACCGGAGTGTCTCGCCGACCCGGAGTGTGGCTGGTGTTCAGCCGACGATGTGAGTTTTAATACAATAAAAACTATTATTATTATACTCAAAAACGCGTTTATATTTTTTTGTGTTAAATTATTCTTTTGTTCTAAACGTTCGTTTTTGTTTTATTTCTGTCGACTTACGATTCGTTTAATATATACAGTAAAGTTAATTAATTCATGTGACTAAGCATTTATAATGTGATACAAACAACAAGGGCATCGTTCGCACGCAATAAACTGCTAATTATAAACATTTCAATAACTTTGTATTATAGATATGTTACGGGAGGACAATCGGCTCGAATTGTACAACGAATTTGCAATCTATTCGTTGCGGCGGCGTCTGCCCCGCGCTCGGCGACTGCCACTCCTGCCTCATACACGGCCCGCCGCTCGACAAGTCCAATACGACGCGCAAACCACTGCCCTCCGTCAGCACCAAGCTAGGACTGTACCAGTGCAGCTGGTGTGTGCAAAATGCACGCTGCCACCATAAAGATGGTAATATCATGTTTACTTTAGAAATGCTAGAAGTTTTCGAAAAAAAAAAACGTTTTTATTGTATTGTTTCAGATAACTATGGAGTTTGTGGTGAAGATACGCCTTCGGAAAATCCCGGATGGTGGGGAAACACCGGTACCGAAGTTACGACCCCGGAAGAGTGTAAAATACTAGACAAAAGACCGGGACTGACGTTCCTGAGGTATCAGCAGCCGGCGGACTGGAACCATCCGGACGGGGTGTCGGTGGTGAACGCCACCACCGTGGACTGGGGCACGGGGGGCGGCAGCAATCACATATTCGTGGGGTCCAGCGAGGCGCGCCTGCGGGGCTGGCTGCACATCCCGCAGTACTGGAACGGCACGGGGGAAACGCTACACGTTTGCGCTGGACATTCTAATATCTCACTCAATCTGGGCGACAATCCAGTTTCGGTGGCTAATTTGACAGCTCAGCCGTCGGCCTGCTCTCTCGTCGATTGGCCGGCCCTATTCCCCGGCCGACTCTCTGTGGACATGCACGCCAACGACTCCTTGCACACCGGCTTATATCCGTCACATCATCACTCCAAAATGGAACTGCTTCATAACAAATCTCAAGAAAATGCCAAGGTACAACACTATTGAACTTATTTATTTTATTTAAATTGACTATTTCTTTATTATTTTTTTAATGTTTGTATTCTTTATTGTTCCAGGTTTTTACTTTTGAATTCCTAGAGCCTTACTCGGATGGTCAATGTTCCAATTACGACAATTGCTTACTCTGTCTCGCCGACGCCGCGTGCGGATGGTGCGAATTAACGAATCGCTGCGAGGCCAGAAACACGGACGAGAAAACAACTTGCGCTGCGGACGGCGAGTGGAGGTACCTGACGCTGCAGCCGGCCGCCTGCCCCAACTGCTCCAACTATATAAGCTGCGCGCGCTGCGTGTCGGGC
>QDHC01002768.1:755386-767937 GCA_013186455.1 Papilio dardanus tibullus | reverse complement strand
TCGCGAGTGGCTCGACCGCGCCTCCGCGCCGCCCACCGACGACGCCGCTCGCAAGTCCGGCCAGTGCAAGTCGTGTCAAGCTCACACGCAGTGCGCCACCTGCTTGCGCAGTATGGGCTGCGGCTGGTGTCACTCTTTTGAGAATCCCATTAACGGTGTTTGCACGGAAGGTGATTTTACTCGTTCCCACGTAGACTGCGCTTCTCTCTTAAACGTGACCACGACGGATGCGGGCTGGGCGTACGCCCAGTGCCCTGACGTCGACGAGTGCGGCCTCGGCCTGCACGACTGCCACGAGCACGCCATCTGCAACAACACGCACGGCTCGTACACCTGCAAGTGTAAGCAGGGCTACATCGGGGACGGTAAAAAAAGTTGTATGCGAACCTGTTACAATAATTGCGTGCACGGCTACTGCGGCGGCGCTCCTCAGTACAAATGTCACTGCGACCTCGGTTGGACCGGCGCCGACTGCTCCATTAACTGCGGATGTCACAATCATTCGACCTGCAAGACCGGTGTGGGGCGGTGCGACGAATGTAAGGACTGGACGGAGGGTGAGTTTTGTGAATCGTGTAAGCCGGGCAGTCACGGCAACGCGACAACCGGGCAGGGTTGCCGCAGGTGCGACTGCAACGATCACGGCGACGAGGCGCGGGGGGTCTGCGACTACGCGACCGGCGAATGCATCTGTAAAGACAACACTGAAGGGCAAAACTGCGAGCGCTGCAGAGCCAAATTTTATGGTGATCCGCGGCACGGTGGCAGATGCTATTACCAATGTGAACCGAGGGGAATGTTAAATGCGACCCAGACCGAAGGCATCGGCTCCTTTATGACAGACCCCGACGTTAAATCTTTGGGCCCATCGAAAGAATGTCTGTGGATTATATCCGCTAGCAACATAAAAGACGCAACGATTCAGTTTAGAATCAACTCCTCCCATTTCGACGTGCCCTGTGACGAGAACGCCGTTTATGTTTACGACGGGCTCGGTGGAGTTCCGGATTTGAATAATAATCAGCAGAGTCAACTGTTGGGCGTGTTCTGCAATGGCGCTTCTTCGGGAGTAGTGGAGGCTCGGAGTGGAAATTTAACCGTGCATTACAAACAAGGTCAACCGGAGCAAGGTTTCGAAGGTGTATATGAAGTGCTGGCCTGCGAAGACTATTGCTCGTGGCCCAGAGTGTGCAATAAGAGGCATTGCGTTTGCAGAGACGGCTACGGAGGTCCCAATTGTGATATTGAAATCTGTCGACACAACTGCAGCGAGATAATTAAGGCAGGCGTGTGCGACACCAGCTACGGGAGATGTCTCTGCAACGAGGGATACGGAGGAGATGATTGTTCCATTAGGCTTGACAAAACTCAACTCGTCTTTACGGAGCTGTTTAACTCTGAATTTCTGACAGATAGTCTAGATCACCTGAGAAAGACGTTACCCAGATTCGGTCACAGCTTGGTCGCCGACAGACGAGGTCTGTGGATGTTCGGTGGATATTCTCTATCACACGGCCCCTTGAACGATATTAGGTTTTTTGATACCAAAAACAACACCTGGATGCAGGTAACCGTAGAAGCGACACCTGATGCGAAAATGCCCGAGCGCCGGTACTTCCATGCGGCTGAAATTTATCACTCGAAGCAAAACATTTATATTTACGGAGGTTTGAGTTTACAGGAAAAAAGTGGAGAAAATAAAATTCTTGACGACTTTTGGCAGTTCAGCTTAAAGGACCAGAGATGGAGCAATATCAAATCCAAAAACGAAAAGCCACCGGCACTAGCGGGACATACGTTGACATTGCAAAAGTACCAAGATTACGAGAGTCTGGTTCTTATCGGGGGTTTCTCTATGAGTGAGGGATACATGTCTGATATCTGGGAATTCGACCTCGATAATGAAAAATGGATTAAACTTCGCTGTACTGGATCGATGCCCTCGGGAGTGATAGGGCACAGTACCGTCTACCATGCTCCGTCGCAAAGTCTTTACGTATTCGGTGGAATATTGTACGTGTACAATGGCACCATGGTGTCCGATAAGTTGTTCTCGTTCCATTACCCCACAAAGACTTGGAGTGAGCTGCCCAGCTTCTTGAATTTACATAACGCCTTTGAATCATTACCACTTGCGACCTATTTACATTCCGCTGTCACCACAAACGAATACATGATAGTTTTCGGAGGAAGAACTGACCCAGAAAATAGATCGAACGCTCTCATTGCCTACGTCTACGAGTGCAATCAATGGGTTAGACTTGTGAAAGGTATGTTTTTACCCATTAAACTTTAATATCGTATTCTTAGGAATGACGTTATATTAAGTTTGATATCTCTTACAGGAGTAAGTATAGTGGATCACCCGCCGCCGCGCACGATCGCGCACGCGATGGCCATCGATGTGGATACGGACAGCGAAGGTTACATTTACATAATCGGCGGCTGGACGGGGAGCGCCAACTGCCAAGTGACGCGGATATCTCTGCCCGAAGATCTGTGTTCCCTGTGGAGCTCCAACAAGTTGGAATGTCGCAGTCACATGGGCTGCAGCTTCTGTAGCACCAGCAACTATACGAAATGTTACTCCGTCAACAAGCCCGGCTGCGAGGGCAGCGATAGAGTATCCACGAACTCTGGCGCCGCTTGCGACTTTGAACTGATCTCGAGTCGGTCTTGTGAGAACTTCACAACGTGCACGTCGTGCCTCGCCGCCTGGCCGCTCTATCCGGAGGAGAAGCCCGCCTGCAGGTGGTGCGAGTCTTGCGCGGCCGCTGTCGGTTAGCATAACATCTCCTACATAATTGATATTTATGCTAAATTTATTATTGATTTTCTTTATTGTTTTATTATTTCAGGCGAATGTGTACCGACCGATGAATCCTGTACAAGTATCAAATGTAACGCGGGAACCACCTACATCAGTGACGTAGACCAGTGTCCCGAACTAAGATGCCTTGCTTCAGATTGTGACAAATGCGTGTCCAACCAGTGCACCTGGACTCGTCACGCCAGTAGATCAGGTAATGAAGCTTATGATCAGTCATTGTCACAATATGTTTATCGAACAAAGTTTTAAAATAGGTTTTTTCAGGTCAAGCGACAAAAATTGTGGAAGATAACTCTGAACTTTTTAATTGGACGTGTGCATTAATCGACGAGGCTGGCCGCGCTAGCCTCAGGCCGAGGACGAAAGAGGAGTGCCCCAGTCGCTGTAACCAGTTTACGGACTGTCAATCGTGTCTCAGCTCCGACGGGGCCGAGGGTGGATTCTCCGAATGTCACTGGGCGTCGTACCTGGGTACTTGTATATCGCCGGCGTATCAACCGATTATATGCGCGGGAGGCGTTTGCGGGCTGGTCCTGACGAAGGCGGACAAGAGCAAGTGTCCGGCGCCGTGCGGCACGTTTGAGCAGTGCTCGGAGTGCTTGCGGCACTCGCACTGCGGCTGGTGCGCGCTCGAGGACGCCAACGGCGAGGGCGTTTGCTCCGAGGGCTCCATCGAGTCCCCGCTCGACTATACGACGCGCACCACCTGCGCCGCCGTCTACGCCACGCTCAACCAGAGCAACAACACCAACGAAACGTTTTCCTGGCACTACACCAGGTGTCCACCTGAAAACGAATGTGAGAACAATCACCATCAATGTAAAGCTGAGTCCGAGGTGAGGTTTTATATCTTTATCAATTAAATTTTGGGACATATTTTGTATCAACAAAAATGTTTATTTGCCGTGTCTAGGTTTGCGTGGACTTGCCGGAGGGGTACGAGTGCGCGTGCGGCGCGGGCTACAAGCGCGCTGCCGCGGGCGCGGGCGGCGGGTGCGCGGCCGTGTGCACGCAGGGCTGCGTGCGCGGCGCCTGCGTGCAGCCCAACGACTGCCGCTGCGACTTTGGCTACGTGGGCGCCAACTGCACCATACAGTGCCAGTGCAACGGACACTCGCACTGCGAGGGGCCCGACAAGCTCGACAAGTGCATCGAGTGTCACAACAACACCATGGTACAACTTATTAAATGACTTCCATTATTTCGGAATGCTTCCTATTGGTTATCTATGGTGTTCTATTAAATAAACGACTCCTTGCAGGGTAATCAATGCGAGATCTGCAAGCCGAACTTCGTGGGCGACCCGACGGACAACGGGCAGTGCATCCCGTGCGCGGTGTACTGCCACGGCCACACCGCGGTGTGCACCAGCGACGTGTCGGAGGCGCCGCCCGCAGACGACGAGTACTACCGCGAGGGCTCGAAGGCGCGCTGCGTGCGCTGCGCCAACAACACCGACGGCCTCAGATGCGAGCGCTGCATAGAGGGCTACTTCAGAGGCTCCGAGGACTTCCGCGACCCCTGTCGACCGTAACCACATTCTAACTCTACTAATAACATTTTGTAATGATAGATGTATCAAATGACAGTATGTAATATCGTGTGTGCAGGTGCGAGTGCCACGGGCACGGCGACACGTGCGACCCGGTGACCGGGGAGAAGTGCAACTGCGGCAACAACACGGAGAGCGACGCGTCGTGCCAGGCGGCCGGCGCCAGCAAGAACACGGCGCAGGAGTGCTGGCGCTACCAGTGCGTCAAGTGCCGCGACCTCTACATGGGCGACCCGCGCAACGGACACCAGTGCTACAAGACCATCAACATCGAGAACAAGCTGTGCTTCGACGGCAAGTCTATCGGTTCGTACATTTTTTTTTAAGTTTGATAAAAAAATTAATTCCGTTGTTATGTTTTTAATGTAAATTAATTTTGGTTTTTAACAGATGAATGCAAAATAAAGCCGCGTCCCCTGTACCCCGGCCAGACCGTGTTCGTGGCCGTCAACCCGCGGTACATGAACGTGGACATACGAGTGATAGTGGACGTGACGCAGGGCGCCGTCGACCTCTACCTGAGCCCCAACGACAGCTCGTTCGTGGTGTCGGTGAACGCCACGACCGGCGCGCACGCGGTCGAGCTCGACCCCACCTACTTCAAGCACGACCAGTTCCGCAAGATACCCTCCCTGGACGAGCCGCCGACGGACGGCCAGCACTTCACCTGGTACTACGACAAGACGGAGATATCGCTCGCCGACTACACGGCCACGGAGCTCGCCACCTACGTCACCGTGGACAGGCGCAACGTGCTGCTGCGCGTGCGCAACCTGCGCGACCGCCTCGTCCTCACTCTGCCAGAGAAAGTGCACGACCTCTCCCACACCAAGTTCTACATCATAATCCACGCGCGGCACGTCGACGACGGCGCCGCCAGCTTCGGCATCACCTTCTTCCGCCAGGACCAGCTGCACATCGACCTGTTCGTCTTCTTCTCGGTGTTCTTCTCCTGCTTCTTCCTCTTCCTGGCCGCGTGCGTCGTCGCATGGAAGGCGAAGCAAGCCGCTGACGTACGTAGAGCTAGGAGACGACACGTTGTAGAGGTTTGAGTTTATTTTGTTTATTACGACGTTTTTACGGAGGGAGACGATAGAAGTTTTATTAATCGGTACGTCGATAGNNNNCCTAGCTCACTCTACCTCACTGCAGCTCACCGGAGCTGACGTATCGCAGCTGAGCATTTTCATTTTCATTTTCATTTCATTTTCAGCACAAATCCTTATAGCTCAATTCTCATAAAACCACATTTTTATCAGTACCTACAGTAGAAACTAGAAACATATGACATAAATATTTTGATGTCGTAGAACCTACGTAGAAAGAGGTCGTTAACATTTTTAATCAAGAAAAATCATTTAATAAAAATAGGTATTCCCATGTGCTAGATAATCCATAAAATCTGATCTATTTTAATAAATAATGACAACTAATCTAATAATCATGATTTAATTTGTAGGTATGTTTAGTTTTTAATTAACTATCTTCTCTGAACCTGCTGAGACAGAAAACTAAAGTTGAATTTGCGTTTACTTCTTTTTTACTATTTTTTTCTATATTATTTTATGGCAACTATATTATTTCTTCGATTCTAAATGTTTAATGCAGCTTTATTTTTTACAACTACTAACCTTATTAACAAATGTTCTTTTTACATTTAATTTTTCGCACAAATTGTACAAAGAACTTTTGAATGGCTCGTTGGTGCAATATTTTTACGTTAGTAAATAGATATAAAATTGGTTAATAAGTTACTACAGCTGTCTACATAATGTTTTAAAATAATCATCTATATTGTCCGTTCCATAAAATAAAATATATCGTAGGTAATGTTGTTATTTATATTGTAGGCCAAAGCAAGTTTATTTGGAAATAAATTAATATTCCTTTGCGAGTTGTGTCGACTGGTTCTTTGAGAATTAGCATCGTTTAGTTGAAGGAAGCTTCGTTTCGCAAAAAAAAGCCAAAGGAATGGAAATGTTGTAACAGAAGGTTACTTGGGTTGTGAATAGCCAATAGTCGCTGTAACTGTTGTGTTATTTATTCCAAAATTTTATTATATAATGTTGAAATAATTATTATATTACGGCTTGTTATTCATACGAATTTTTATTTACATAAAACTAATCCTGTTTCATTTGGAAAAAACAAGGATTATTTGTTTATCAATGAATCTCTGTATATGACTGTATTTTTATTTTATTTTACATACAATACGTATATTTCTATTTTATAATTTTAAATGTAATAGTTTTGTGCAGAAAGTATTTTTTTTATTCGTAACGTATGGAAAAAGATTTTTTTTTTCAAAAAAATCTTAAACAAGAACAGTTGTGTCAGTTCATAGATATTTTTGTCCACCAGTGACTATAGTAACTTTAAGGACAATCGTTATTTTTAATTTGTCATTGTTCACAAATCTGAGCACTACAAGTATTGATCTGACATAGTTTTGTAAGCTATTCTCTCCATGGCATTTTATAAATTCTTTTTTCTATATATTATCTCTTTTATGTCATATATCGATTGTTTGTTGAAATATATTTTAGTTAAGTTGTATTTTAAGATTATTTGATAATTTACTATATTAATTGTTAAGGATAAAGCACATATTTTTACTGGGTTTCTCTTCATATAGTATAGACAACAATAAAAAAATTACATTTTGTTTTTAGTGCGTGTGACAAAAAAAATGGTAATTCTAATATTCCTACTACACTAAGCCCTAAACATAATAATGAGGGCTTAGCGCGATGAGTACATTCACTCTATTATGAAAAAATATTATTTTACTAATATTACCAAAAATTACTAAAGCATCTTACAGGCGTGAAGAATGTAACATTGTGTCATGATATCAGATCTTTTTTTGATGTCCGAAATCTGAAACAATTTTTTGACAAAATTTTTATTAAACAATTGTGATGGCAACTCAAACATTTTCCTTGAGTTCACACAAACCAATTCATTGTATGAATGGTAATTGCTCAACAGTAATCAACAGTATTGAAAGGCCCTTATATGTCGCATGCTATGTGCATGGCTTTATTTAAGTGAAGTACATAGGTTTAAGTTTTAACAGTTTATTTGTAAAAGAGTACTGATATAAGTAAAAATCTTTACTATGTGATCAAATATATTATACATGAAAGGTATAAAGTCCACGATACATTCCATTTGTATATCTTTGTACATATAAGCATGTAGGTGAAGGCATTGGAAAGCTTTAAGGATGTTATGCTAAGGAAAAAAAAATTGCTCATAATTTCTTTTGAAATCCCTTGATTATAAATTTAAAATTGCATTTATTTATTGTGACTTTAGAAAAATGGTGAATATTCTTTTAATTTTATAGCTAGTTCAATTGGCAAATGTATATTTTGTGATCGTTGTTCCTGTCCCTCCGGTGCAGCCGGAATTATCAAAATTAATTTAAGTAGTTTGATTTGTTGTTCTTTATTAAAATGTGTATTGAACACATTTACTAATTATATTTGTCCAACAGTGTGTCTTGTTAAGGAAACGTTTTGCCAAAATATGCGCAATTTGTTTATGTTGAATTGACATATATGTACAATATGATGTAGATATGTATAAATATGAATGTATATTAAGTGATCAGAACAAAATTTTTAAGTCCGGATACATACATTTCTTATGCATAATATTTGCTCAAATATACCTGCAGCTATTTCGATTTTGGTAAGTTATTTATTTAGACTGTGTCATAGGTTTTTTGGTTTTAACTAATCTTGAATCAATCATTAGGTCAAAACAATATTCAAGAGCAGAATTCTATGTTTGAATCTTAGTTTTTTTTTTTCGAAAAGTATGACTTATGGTAAATAAAAATATAATATGACTGTTATTTTTGTTTGTCGCCATTGAAAATCCACAGTAAAAATAAAGCATAATATGCATTTCTTTAAGTAATAATAATTATTACTTATTTTGAAGATTAAATAAAATAGAACTAATATATCTATCCATTCCCTTTTAAATTCCATTGTGCAGTTCAAAATCCTTTCATGTACCTTTTCCGAATTCCATTGTGTCATAAGCAAAAAATTACACTGATTTAGAAATACCCATCTGTTAATGCATAATAACGTTTGACAAATTCACCAACTGTTGTAACCGTAATTTAATCATTTATTGTTTGTAAAACATTGTTATATTAGTTACAGTATAAATTAGAATGATGGGTGTTTCTATTTTAGTGGAGGTCTAGTATTTGATGTAAGCTTGATATACAGTTATTTAGATTGTAATAATATTTATAGTAGGTTCAATAAAATGAGACATGTAATGTAGTGAGGTGAACATTCACAATGTGACTCCATGACAACATGTTTGCTCATGACAGTCAGATAATGGGATCTAAGGCAGTATTATGTCTATGTAAGCAATATGTATTCCTTGGTTACTTTATCTGTAAATGTTTATTAATAAAATATACTGTTGATTGTAAAATTAAGTTTTATTTTTATACTATTAATGAACTTATAAACAAATGTAATTACAACTCAATTTATTATCACTCATTTGGTGCCTCTATACATTAAATTCAACTTACAGGTAAGTTACTGAACATATACTGAACATAATAATTGCATATCAGAATATTCTAGTCCTTTAGTGTGTGTGGATATTAGTCCTTTTGTGTCAAGAGATGTGTTTTAATTTTTTGTAACAATTCCTTCTTAACTGTGTCTGGGACTAGGGCTCTCGCTCGTGGGGTCACTCTTGAAACCAACGTGTCAAAGTTTACATTGCCTCCTTCATTCTCTTTGACCGCATCACGACATAACATTCGTACTTGGTCCCGCCAGCCGCATTCTATCAATCTTCGCATTAATAAATCTTTGAATCTGATAAAACAAAAGAGTATTTTAAAGCGTTATTTCATACGAATTTGCACTTCATTTTTTAAAAAGATTCTTACTTAACAACTAAGAATAAATTACGTTATGGGACTTAAGAATTAAGTTATGGGACGAAATGTGGTAATTTTTTTAATGAATCTACTCTTGATAATCTAAAAAGTATTTGTAAATATTGTATTACATACCTTTCACGGTCGCCACTAAGAATTAAACGCTGGTGCGCAATAGTATTATTTACGGTCATTTTTTACTTAATTTCCAACTTTTATTATAATATTTTGTCAATAAATACAAATTGTTGATTTTCTTGACTTTGCATTACGTCAAATTGACGTACCGTATCATTCTCTATGCTTTTGCAGATGACAGTCATAGTGATGCGCTATGAATGAAACGAAAACGTACGTAATCAAATCGTATATAGGAGGACCGAATTTCGACAAAAAGGTATTTGTCAAAAGTTGTTTGGTTTTAAATTCATAAGCAAAAAAAAACAACTTACAAACTGATTAAACATCTATCTCAAACTAGTTTCGCTTACATTGGTTGGAGTGATGCGGGTTCACCATCAGAGCAGTACCTTTCCTGCTCCTATATAATTTACTTGGCTGCTTTTCTGTCTCGCCTGACACCCTACGACTTCTTTAGACCGAGGTCATCCAAAAATCGGCCTTACGCCGAAAAAAATCTCTGTTTTCAACTCCTACTCGGTCTAATGAAGCCATAGGGTAAGAGTGGATACGTCGGCAAACGATGATCGAAGCAATAATTTAATTCAAGTTATCTAACTTATACTAAGCACGCTTTTGCCACAGGACTTGAACCCGATTCCAGTTTGTCCGTCACCTTTGCAATCTTTCATAGTATTTATTAAAATGCTGAAGTTGTGAGAGGTTGGATTACTATTTCCATTTTAAGTAGATTACATTCCAGTCTTTGAATTCTACAGAAGAAAAGAAGTATACACGACATTGATATGGTTTCTACGTAATTTGAGATTATTTAATTAGCTGTTTACCTCTGCCAGCACGCAGTTCAGTCCACTTTCAGTGTTAGTAGATACAATGTTATAATTCTTTTTTGCTTTAAAATCCATTTTTCAAAATGTCTGTAAAGATTATCACCGCCATTCTTATTTCTGCTTTTATAGTACAGTTCGTTGCAGTCAATGTGAGTGTTTAGACTTGTAGAGATATTGGGGGGCATAAATATCGGAGTTAATTATATAAAACGAAAAATTACTGTTTTAGGCTCGACAGTTTAGAGTGACCGATCAAGTTTATTTGGATATAGAAAGAGAGGATAAAACGATTGGGAGGATAGTTATAGGATTATTCGGTGACTTAGCGCCTCGTGCAGTTAAGAATTTTAAAGTGCTCGCTACAAAGGGTATTAAGGGAAAATCTTATAAGGGTACACGATTTAACCGAATAATTAAAAGATTTATGATACAAGGTATTTTCAACGTTTGTATGGCCACTAATATTTAAAGTAACGTTGTAAATGAAAATTATGTTTACTTTTAGGAGGAGATGTAGTAAATGACGATGGTTCTGGGTCCATAAGCATTTACGGTGAGGTATTCGACGATGAAAATTTAGACACGCAGCATTCTGTTGCTGGATTTGTGTCGATGGCTAACAGAGGTAAGGTTTTTGTCGGGTAAGTTCAAACTTCCATAAAGTTCATAAATTCAATATACTTAAGTAAATCAATAATATTTTCAGGAAAGAATACTAATGGATGTCAATTTATAATAACGGCAACTGGCACACCGTGGCTGGATGGATTGCACACTGTAATAGGAAAGGTATGTTACTAGTAGATAGTAGTTAATAAGTTCTAAGACTTTATGCAAATCCTTCCTGCGTTCTAGGTAGCTGTAGAAAATAATAATGTACTTCTTAAATCACGAGTTACGTAGAAGTACTTTGTTCTAGGTGGTGGAAGGTCAGAACTTGGTGCACGTGGTGGAGCACACGTCGACGGACGGCGACGACCGGCCCACGCAGCACGTCTACATAGCCGACTGCGGCCTCGTGCCCACGCAGCAGCCGTACTACATATCTGATGATCCCTATGAGTATGTCGAATGGCGTTGTAGACACATTAGTAGTAGTAGCATGCAAATACATTTGTCTAAAGACACCAGCAAAAAGGCCACTATCAAATTTGATATGAAAAAGATTCTATTGTAGAAAATCCCATTACGACTATTGTAATAAATTAATATTTAATTAAAGTAATTCGATTCTTAGATATTAGATTATTATCTTAAGTCCAAATTAAGTCAGGGGTTATTCTAGTAATCATTTTTTTTACGGTTGTTTTTTGTATTTTTTCAGTTTGTGGGGTTGGATCAAAGCTTCTGCGGTACCGTTAAGCATGTCGTTCTCAATTCTAGGATTTTTCCATTGGATGATAAGGAAAATGGAAATCTAGTATAAAATTAAACAAACAAACTTGTTTTAGTATTTTATTTGAAATTAAAATAAAAATTAAACGTTCTTTTATTACTTATTCTATTCAATTAAATAATTATTAGTCTTTTTATTTACAATATGTTGTATGACAATCAGAGTTTTGTTGAAGACGGGAATATTTAATTTATTAATGCATAAAATAAATTATTTTTATTAAGTAAGCCGATTACAGCAGTTGCAAAACGAACGAACGAATGACAATTAAGTTGCGTTTTTATTTACTTTTGAAACTAAATATTAACTTTTATTTATAAAAAAAAATCGTAATTTGACAAACTTATGTTTTTCATTGAAACTCTAGTGATTACATACACATATACACAACAACAATATCACATTTTATAATAACTAACTCGAAAAGGTAATCAGTTCTATTAGTTCTATTAAAGTTAAATACTTAAAAATATATTTAAAATTAAATACTTTTATACAATTAGCAAATGACAAATATCTACTATTGGTATAACAGCATTTTGGATAATTCCTTAACTACAAATTGCTCTGTTCAAGTTCCAGCAGGACACATGGCCACATAATTATCGCACATGTTACAGCGCTCTATTTATCATTATAACGTAAAGTGCGGCGCGAAGCCCCAAATACTATGAAAGTCTTTGTATGTATTTAGTGGTATATGCCATAGATTCACTAAAGGTAAGTACATTTAATTTTAATCGTTGGCAATTTCTGAGTAGTGTGTTAAACCGTTAACACATTTCAATTAGTAATACTTAAAATACGACGTGACAATAGAAGTCTGCCAACGACGATACTACCGCACGAGCATCACAACTGTGAGG
>QDHC01002768.1:708268-728029 GCA_013186455.1 Papilio dardanus tibullus | reverse complement strand
AATGCAACTCGAGTTCATTTATGTGACACCATGCTATTATTTGAAATATAATAGTTATTTCCAATCAAGTATAGTTTTAGAATATTGAAGTCAAAACTGCGGAAAATATGAATAGTATGTACAATCAAGTGCATATAACAGGTGGATAGTACTAACCGGAGGTGTATACGCAAACGAAGTTCTCGTATATCTTGAGGAAGGCGATGGTGGGCGCGGCGGAGGGCGCCAGCGCGCCCGCCACGCTGACGTGTGTCAGCTGCAGCGGCGCGGCGTTGACGCGGATCTGACCAGCAAGCAGGCCCGCGAACGTGTCTATGTACCTGCATGCAAGTACGTCACCAACTATATGACTACTCTTAGGATCAAACACTGGTGAAACTATTTAATAGCATGGTAAACGGTTTATCTTTTATCTCTTACTCTTTTGGTAGTAATTTCTAAGTTACCTTTTATTAGAAGGCAAATGGAAGACAGGCACGCGGTCGTCGAGGTAGCGGCGCATGGCGTAGCGGTCGAGCGCGTGCTCGGGCGCGCCGCAGATGGCAGAGTAGTGCATGTAGGCGGCCACCAGCACGCCCAGCCGCTCGCGGTTGCCCCTGCACCAACACAAACACATCATACACACTTATGACAAAAGAAAAGATAATGTGACCACCTCCTACAGATTATTTGCCATTATAATTTTAAGACAAGATACAGTGTGATGTGTGTAAAACAAGTGTAAAATAAACAGTAAATACGTCGGTCGATGCGTCGTTAGCAGCACACCGTTATACCGCCCATGCGCGCCGTGGGAACTACTGAATTGTTTACAGACGAAGATTGGTATTCTTGTTCTTTCACACTTATCTAATTGACAAATTGTTCGCGATTACTGCGTTATGAATTTCCTTTACATGTTACATGTTTGATAATTTATTCAGTTAAGGGGGCTATAATTTCACCAAAAATATTATATGAACCTTTATTGCAACCGAATTTACCTATTATACATGAACGATTATGCTATATTGTACTCAGGGAAACATTATGTTACCAGGCGAGCAGCACGGCGACGTTTCTGGGGTGTGCGGCGAGCCAGCTCTCGATGTCCTTACAGGCGGCGCACAGGCGCTCGAGCGGCGGCGCGAGCTCGCCCGGCCAGCCCAGGCTGCGCGCGCGCCCGAACACCGTGCGCGCGACGCCCTCCTCATACCCACCGCACTCCTCCCCTCCGCCGCTCACTTCGAATACCTGCAATTATTTTGATCATAGATTAGCTTTCTCGGAGTTACGGGCAGCATTTAAACGATGCAAAGACAACTTTGGTTATGTTCCTTAAATTCTATCTATAAAGTGTATCTCACCATGAAATGTTCGCCATGCTTGTTGGTGAGCATGTGCGCGGCCTGTGCTTCGGCGTGCGCGTCTCTGTGCGGCAGATGCAGCGCCAGCATGCGCTCCGCCACGTAGCACAGGTCCAGCCGCCCCGCACCCCCCGCGCCGCCCGGGTAGCTCGCCGACCGCGTCCCGCCCTGCAGACAACAATACAACGTAATCAAGATACATCCTCTTACATGACTTTAATTAAGTAGATAAAGCGATCATCAAAATTTCCTTGGAAGCAAAATTGGGTGGTAATAAGTATTTGGAACATCAAAGCAATGTTATTTTATGAAACGTAATAACATTATTCTAAGTGAGTTGTTATAAAGTCAGGACATACAATCGACGAGAACAGGTTTGCGAACGACTCTTATTATTATTCGCTTTGCAATCCAGTCTAACAATGATTTTATCAGCATAGCGTAACGCACGATTATTGTATAAACGTGCGTAGGTAAAGAACATGCCTAAAGTTCGGAGAGTAAATAGAGAAAATACGAAATTTGCTTTAGAAGGTTTGTGTCAGATCAAACACGTAATATTGTAGGCGGTGCGACACGACGGTGACGCCGCGCCGTGAGAGTGACACGGCGGTGTGGGAGGTAGAAAACGCATTACAATGCTTCGGATTTTACCAAAGATAAGTTCGATCGAACTGTGTCACTAACCGAATTCTAATATCTGAAACACTACAAACTTAGAGTTGCTGAATGAATAGACAATAATCAAGATATTGTTATCTCTCTATCATAATTAAATAGCTATGCAATTTATTGGTGTAATGTTTCTTTAATAGTGCAGCACTGCAAACATAATATATTTGTTAATTATAAGTACTTCATAATTGATTGTGAAGATTTTAACGATTCACTTTGGCAACTTGCAGTGACTTATTTATTGAAATTATGCTAAGCCAGGGCTAATTTAGCTATCCCCTGTTCGCTAATCTAAAAGATAATGGCAAGAAACTGCAGTTAATTAAACATTTGAAAATTAACAAACGAATTTACCTTATTTATGGTTTAAATAGATACAATCATTCATATTGTTTTTGAATTATTAACGTTTTATTTACTGCAAATACACGCGCGCGCACGCCGTTTGTCTTGTGTCGAAACGTAATAATGGTACAACGTGATAAATAGCTCTCGAACACTTCGTTACATCAAAATGTTTATCATATTTGTCAATGTCGTTAATGCCTTCAAAGCATTTTACGTATAAAATAAACGCAGAAATATTTGCAAATGTGACACATAGAACTTTTGATAAGGAATATTTTTAACCGACTTCCAACACAAAGAGGTTATCAAGTCAATGAGGTTTTTTAATGTTTATAGTGTAAGACATTAACTACGAGTAGCTCAAATGCCTAGTTATCTAATTTCATATCGGGACACACATAAATCGCGGAATAATTTAGTTATTTTTTGTGTAAAATCAATCAGGTATTGCGCAGAAGAGAAAAGATTTTGAGAAGTTCAAACTTACATGTTCTCTGGAGGGTGCAGGGGTCCCAGGAGTAACGGGCGCGCTCACTGCTCTGGTCTGGAACAATTATATTTTACAATCAGTAAGTTGATATTACAATTACTACGGAGATGGATTTGTCACTATGAATTAAATTTTGATTGACTTGATTTTTGGCGAAATGTGACACAATTTAATTGTTATCGTCTTGTCTCTTATCGTAACGCTTCGTTAGACCGATGTCACGCAAAAAACGGCCTTACACCGAAGCAAAAACTATTTTTTTTTCGCAAACTCAGTCTAATGAAGTCGTAGGGTTAATGTAGTAATTTTCTGCAATACGTTTGCCTTACTATGTAAGTCGTGTCATTCAAATAATACCTATATATAATATGTAAGAGTGACAAGTGATTGCAACATTCATGATTGTTGCATTGTGGACGCGGAGCATTGAAATGCGAATCTCAAGGTCGAAGGCGACGTGCAAACGAAATCAAAAGTTCACTCTTTTTATTAGGCAGTCAATATCTCGTTTGACAAGTAACTAATACTGCTTGGAGTCTCTTAACATTACATAAAAGATAATAGAATCAGAATTGTAGTGTTAAGAGGATTACAAACACAAGTCGAATTTTGAACATAAAGCAATTCGTTTATTAATAAAAACTTTGCATCAGAGTTCTCTATTACAAATAGACTAGTATATTTCAGAATTCAGTTCTTATAATAAAAACAGTCAAAAATTTGTTAGTTTGTTAGCAAAGCTTTAACGAACGTATTATTCAACGACGTTTCGTTATATTTATAGGATGTTTTAAAAGTCGCCGTCGACATAAAGTACCGGTTGGTGTATCGCGATCGGATGTTGGGCTAGAGCTCAATAAGGTTGATAAATGAGCCCTTAAGCGGGGCGCGGCCTAAGTGATTACTGCAGGTTTCGCGACGTTAGTTGTGCCTATCTCAAGTTATTAGGCCTATATTAATTTACATCTGGTCCGCAATAAATCGAACCGAGAAAGTCAAAGCCAATAAAATATCACGCTGTATACATAAGTTTAACTTTATACTACCATCGTATTACAGTAACTTATTATCTTACAAATAATGCGCAACTCCTGCTCAGAAATTAATCCCGTCAAAAATTAGCAGCACAACGCATTTCATTTGTTAAAGTGCGCATTATCGGATCAGTGCAATACGTAGTCGTGTACATCCGTCGAGTGTACAAAGCGCTGCAATCGTCTGAAATTGGCATAATCCAATTACAGGCACAATCGGACGTCGGCGCGGAGTGCAGCAGCGCTGCGCCGACCGCGCAGACGCGCTTGTTATTTTTATACCACGCACTAATCACCGCCCCCTGGTTTACACACTCCGGTTACTCGGTAAACAGGAACCACCGATTTATTTCTAATCAACCGCTGCACGTGTTGAGAAATTGTTTACCGAACGTTTGGTCTGTTAATAAATCTGAATCTCTACATTGATCTTAATTAATTACACGATGGAACTTAATATTCTACGATCTTCATTTTGTAGTTGTAATTGTAATTAAGGTCTTTCAAAAGACGTAGGCTGACTTAATTGTTACAGAAATAGACAAGAACGATATGGATAAGCAACTTGCCGATTTTTGTCAAATTCAATAAAAAAATACCAATAATGCTCAGGTCTTTTTAACTCATGTAAACGGTTAAAACAGTAGACAAACCGTATATATCCTTTGTGGTGAGACAATGTCGCGCATCCTTCCGCGCTGCAAGTAGAATGCAGCGCGCCATAGAGCGAAGGCGAGGCGGTGCAGCGCACGCGCAGCTTCCGCACCGCACCCGCGTGTACCTCGCGGTCGCATATTGTTCACACAAGCCTATCGTTCTCGATATAGTCCTTAAATTTTTTCTAACCTTGCCACCAAGCCGTCGCAATTCCAACGTTTCGTTTCCCAATTTTAATGTCATTATTTAATACAAAATTTTTAAAACTATTTAACACTATTATGAAAATACATTTTCACTTTCTCAATTGTGTAAACTATCCATTATTGGTCACAATAGTTTTATGAAGTTATGTTTGCCTCATAGCTAAATTATTGTTACAAAAATTAGCACATACGGTTTTTTTCTAGAAAAACTATAGGAGGATATTAACAACCTTTCACGTGAACGAATCTTTGTGAAAATAACAAGTCGTATAGTCTCTATTAACATTCCGTATGTCAACAAGCAAGAGTCGTAAGTGCAAAAGGCGTCTGCATTTGAAGTGTCTTTGGCTTAGGAACGTGGAGTGTCCGTGCCTGGCAGGCATGCGCCCCGCACTGCGGCACCCGGCCACCCAGCCGTCCAGCGCAAACTGATCCTTGCACACACGCACGTAAAGTCAAACTACAGCTCTAGACACAATATTCAATTATCCTGACTGATCGCTAACTTACTCGTATTATCAATTATTATAAAATGCGTTTCTAATTCCATAAGTTTTAATCTTATAGGGATAACAGTGACAATAATTGAAGCTTTTTTCGTCTTAAGGCGTTATTGCTTACTACTGAACGTGAGATGTACAATGTTAAAAGAATAAACGACTTTCGCAGTACGTTAGGTAATATTACATGTTGTAATATAATTTGTAGTAAAGGTCAGATATAACCCTGACCTTCTTAGAGTCAGACCTTGTCGCGTGTAGGGCGCGTGCGAGGGTGAATAACCTCAGGGGAGGGGCTCGGCTAAATAAAAGAGCGTCACATGTACTCCGGCCAGATGAACATCGGTCACCGACTGTCGCATCTCGTCACGTCCTCATATAAAGCTACAGTTTTGTTGCTTTTCTCTTGTATGGACTTGTATTGTGCCATTGACAGCCTTCATCAGTTCTAATGACACCAGCGATTGTTGCTTAGACGCTTTCTTATTTCACCGGTGAAGTCTGGGATTGTTGTCGTAATTTAAAGTAAGTAATTCTTTCGTGTTTAGTAGATTGTTTGTAATGGAAAAATAATTGCAATGCGTAGTATTGCTTAAAATACTGCGTTTAACCTAAACAATGCATGCAATATCAATGCAATAGAGAAACTTTAAAAGGTTCTTACATGTTTTTGTATTTATTTGCATGCTACTAATTACTAAAGCACGAATTATACGTTTTATGAAATTAAAACCATTTGTTTCTGCATAATTTATGTAAATCAAAGAGTTAACGTGTTACAAGCAGTGGTGCATGTTCCTTGCTCTTATCACGTTATCTAGAATGTAATCGCCGCATATTGTTATACATTATCTCTCTTAATTGTCTGACACATGTATGCCATTGGCTACTACAATGTTATCTTTTATTTAAATACACCTGCTGCTTTAAAATTAAAAAAATAACTGTTTAATAATTATTAAATAATTAACTACAGAGAATATTGTTAACTGACTTGTTTTTTTTTGTCATAATCACTTTATTTTTTTACAATACGGGTTGTCACTGCATTTTAATTTTGGTAATCATCACTTATTTCACTGTCGTTTAATTAAATTGAAATTTAAATAAAACACTGGTTTAGTGAACGACACTTATATTTAACAGCACTTCACTGAGAGCAGTCTCTCGGGATGCGTGTTGCGGGTGCGGAGTACCGGAGGGTGCGCGAGTGCGGCGCGGCGGCCGGCGGCGGGAGAGGCACTGCCACTGGAGGGCTGCGGCGCCGCGACGCTGCACCGGCCAGACGCGCGGCGCCACAACGCGTTGCTAGGCAACCGACATCTCTTTGACACACCGCAACCCCTACACTACGATTACTCTCCTTTTTTGGTAACTATGGAGCTGTCGCGAAATCTCTACTAAGGAGGTAGCAAAATAAAAAGTAATTTTAAAAAAATATATAAAATGTTATTAAGATAATTGATCACAAGTTAAAAGAATTAGGCCTGCTTCACCATTTCATAAAGTTTCAATTCGATTAACAGAAAATATTAAAATGTCCATAAATATAAATAATAAACCAGTAAGGACACAATGATTATAAAAAGTATTTATGAATGGACACTTACAAATTATGTAGGCTGCGTGGCCACGCTTCCGTAGTAAACGAGCGACACTACATTCATATTAAGTCTTTACAAGTTGCCGACCGCGCCGCGCGCCGCGCGACGCCTCGCAAATGACATGTTTATCATTGTGTAATCAACGTACTCATACTGATCTCTTACTATAGGTAATGTGGACATAAAAAATTAACCAACCTACATTTGGAACCTGTTACAAATTACTGTTACTGGCCACTTTACAGATGAATGTGTGACAAATTTTTGACACGGCCATTAAGAAGGTAGAGCGCTAAAGTTTACAATATAATTTAAAGACGTTATCACTAAACATTTTTGGATATACGAGTACATATGTACAATATCATTTTCAACAATTAAATGGCTATATACTATATGATCAAGCACAGTATGTAGGTGCTTTATTTTTACAACTATATATAAAACACGTCACGATTCACTGCAAAAACAGACGTCTATCTATTCCATCCAGAGCTATTTAGGTATTAGCTATATCTACCCAGTGCTTCCCACCTTATTTACTCACTATCTCTTAAAAAAATTAATCGGTCTTTTACTAAACGCCTCGTTCAAAATCTTTAGTTTCAGCCTCAAAATCATATAAGTCAAAAGGTAGTTAAACACTTGACTTTGAACGAGATTAACTGTTAAGTCCCACGTAGTAAAAAGGTCTCACGTGCCCATCAGTGACAAGTACGCGAGCTGTCGCCCCTGGGCGTGCGGCCACAGGGCCACGTCGCTTCGGATTTGGAACAAGGTGTCACGGAGCCAAAGTAGAAGCTTTCACTCTTCCCAAACTGCAACTACACGCTTAGAACAAGTTCGGTATGCTGTCTTAACTAAAATAAGTACTCGTGTACATAGATTACTATGTTAAATATGTCTTTTTTCTCAACGTACAGATCAGGGTCTAAGATAAAATGGAGAATAAGACGCTAAAGAAAGTTTCAAGCGATAGCTTTACGTATTTTTAAAACTGTAGCAGTACTTAGGAATTTAAACAACGATTTAAAAGCGGATTTAAAGTATTTATGTTTCTAATCGCTAGATGGATGGTTCCACATCGGCCTCTAAAACTAGAGATTGCAGAGCGCAGTCGATTTTCCCTCTGATTTACGCGTAGTATGTTTCAGCTCATTGTTATTATAATTTAGATAATGTAACTTCTACACACGTAAAATAGGAAACAATTTCTTACAATTAATAAAGATAAATGCAAGTAGTATTTAGGAAGTGTTTGAGAAAGTGAAAAGCAAAGTCAAATGATGATTCGTGCAGCGTAACGTCCGGGAACACCTCCGTACAACTAATGTTTACGCGCACAGATAATATTTACATAACAATTCTTTGAAATAAATATTACTGTGCACGTCTGCTTCTATTTCTATTAACATAATATTATGAATATACAGACATATTGCAGACTTAATTGCAGGAATTAGGTACGTTCGCTTAACCATCTTAGATGCAACAAATTGTATAAGTCACTCCGCCAACATCTGTTATCAATTTCCTCCGTAAAGATGGTATTCCACAGCTTATGTTTAAACTCACTTGAACGTAACATTGGTTCGGATCTTATCACATAAATCATTGCTAAGAAACCACATACGTCTTCCTAAGTTAAGCACACTTGTACTCATTATACAAAGCAGTGTACAGTTGCAGTTCCATTAAGACATCACATTTCAATCGTCCGGGTGGGACTAAACTTGTGGGTGTACGTCGCGTCGGATGAGTGTCACTTGTTATCATACGATCGCTAAGGGCAGGCTATTGTTTACAAGTCGAATCTTATTTACGATGCGACGTCGCGAGTAACGAAACATCGACCACTGACACCTGACTCCTGATAACTATCTCGATAAGTCCGGGTGGCCGCGTCAAAGATACCGGATTAAAGAATACATTTTATTTAATCACATACGGTAATGGAATCATTATAGTATTAGTGAAACTCGTAGGAAAAATATTAAAATAAGTGGTCAAAATCATCTTGTCGCTCCTCACAATGTCTTTGAGTAATAAAACGGAGGAAGGAAATTCATGATATTAATCACAGGAGTTAAAATGAAATAAGAACTTCTTTGTTTTGAACTAAAGTCCAACATAGCATGATTCATAAGATTTTTGCGCTGTTTCAAAATTGTATTATAAATCGAGTAACGAACCATAAGGAAATTGCTTAATGTTCTTGATACAATTATGAATCAAATAAAAATTAGTCATAAAGTCAAGGTCAAAAAATCATGCTGGCATTGTAGATTTCATAATCCGAATCTGGGATGGAGAGTATCAATAGGTTATATTTTGTACGATAAAATGTCGCCATAAATAAAACACTATTGTATGACTTTATGTTGAATAGATATTTACATAATAAATAGAATTAAGTGATGTTTATTTATAACCCTTTTTCGATCGTGAACTCGGTCTAATGAAGCCGTAGGGTATTACTCGTAAGTATACATATGTAATTTATTATGAGATCATATTCTCGAAATAAAAATTCAAGATGCCTAGCCTCGATAGCGCCGGTGGCAGGCAAACCTTGAAAGTATTAAAATTCCAAAGAGTTCGCACTAGCAGTAGTTCTCTAGAATAGATAAATATTTTGCGTTACGTAAGTTGCTAGATTATGCATTGAGCTGGCTTATGCCAGCAATTCTGTTTCATACAAGCACACATACTACGTGCAATACACATAATAATATTAACATATTTTGAAGCGATAAAAAATGAGAAACTCTATCATTGACTGTAGATAGCGAAAATAGTTTATTATAATGGTTTTTAATTGTTCTATTAGTGATTTAAACGTATTATTATATCCGTAGTAAGAATTAATAAAAAAAACTAAATCAATTAATTTTAACCGTTTGAAAATTGAGAACATTCAAATCATTTAAGCGTACAAAAAATAAGACAAAAAACTATAATAAAAGAATAACGCGTAAAGCCACTGTGGACGCACTATCTACCTGTTTCAACTCCGTTTCCTAATTTATTCATTCTTAGCTTCCAGAGCTAAAATACGACCTCATCTGCGTATATCCCTTTCTCTGAACCGATCTTTTATTCATGAAGCTCGCGCGATTTTGTTTGAGATTTAATTTCGTAGCTTCGAAAACTAATAAATTGTCTACTCTGTATAACTTTACGTTGTAAGATTAATTTTTATTGTTTTAAAATTATTTTACAAAATAAATCATAGCTTTATTCTAATATAAACTCCTATAACACTACATCTTTTTGTATAAATATTTTGCTAATACGACGAACAGTCGAACTTGAGTTTAATACAAGTTATAAAAAATAGTTAGATATTCTTAAAGTACAAAGTATAAACGTAATTTAAATACATTAGTGTGCGTTGTGCTAACCGGCAATAGCAGCTCGCGGAGGTCGGAAATGAAATCGACAGTCACTCACAGACACAATTACCTCAATAAAATCGTACGAGGGTCGGATTTGGCGCACTCAGTTCGGAAATGGCTCTAATGACTTTCAGTCTATTCATTGTACTTCCATTATCAACTGAACTATAGGCGTATATTGAGCGGAAATCCATTTTAAATTAAACTCAATAGAAACTTCTTAGGTCCATAGATACGTTCAAATAAATTAGATAGCAAAGGGATCTGGGGTTAACAACATACATCTGAAAATTGCCTAATTAATAATTTATGATCCATTCTTAGACATCCAGTCAAATATAAAAGCTTAATTCTTGGCGTAGCTGTTTCCTCTTAATGTGGATAATGGAATGTTTTAGTATTGTAATGCCAATTAAAATGAATGTATACAGGAGGAGAGTTGTGCTTGCAGTTAGCTAATGCTACGATTAGAGTATCTACCGCTGAGCGAGAATTGCATTCAGACATTGTTCGCAGCGCGTGGGCGGCAATGCTGACAAACAAATTATTGTCTAGCCTAGCTACAGGCGCCCCGACTCTGTTGCAACTACTAGTTTTGAAACAGAATATGACTAATATTTAATAATAATGGTTTGAGAAGGGCAGTCTTAGTTATTGTTCAAACGAGAACTCACAAGATTTTATTTTTTTATTTGCGATTCGTAGGAATATGTAAAATCGCTATTCGACGCAAAAGAGCATATACGAGCTAGTATGGGATTCCTTTTGGCATTCTTGGATATTTACTTTTATATATACGCTATTGCGTATGCAAATAAAGAAAACAATAACCGATGTTCCTGCGAATTTAAAAATAACTCATAAAGATTCTTTTATTTTAACTTCGTAATACATTGTGATTCTTTTGCCACTAAGATATTCAAAAAAGGTTGAATGTTTTAACACAAGGAAGTTCGCGGAACGTGCGGCAAAGGTGCCGTCTTACAAAAGTTATAGCGAAACAACATAAACCTTGAAGTATGATATAAGATTAGTCGCGGCGGCGGCGGCGGCATAGGCAGGGAGTTGGGAGCGGTGGGCAATGATTTACGACATGTTAATGCAAATCTATAGGTATACAGAGCGAGCAAGGGTCAATGTATACGTCACGTGTCCGCGACGCGGCGCTGCGGTCGCCTCAGGGCCCGCATGCTCTGCTAGGGCTGACACCACTTCGGATTTGAAAGCAATGCTTCGGGCTTCCATTGTGCATATTTCGGCTATGTCTAATTCATTGATGTTTTTGGAGCGGAGTAGATGGTGTGAAAGTCACCTTTTATCTTTTCTTTGATGACCAAAAATAGACATCTATTTTTAGTCGCTAATATCTGTTTCTTATATTTTAACGTGGCAACCCTATCAGCGCCGGCTTTCTTATTCAATTTAATTTCCCGGACCACACTCGCGTTATTATCGCGTCCATCACAGCGACCAGTTAATGACTGTAACACCATCAAAGTAAATATTTTCACGGTGTTAGAATTAACGACTTGCATATTAACTTTCTTGAAATTTTGATTTGATGCCAAATTAGTTCTACAAACGATGTCTATTATTTAGATTAATTTAGCCATATATTTTAAATCGTTTAATTATTACTTGGTTCCAAGATTTTAGCGAAAACGACATCAATTATTAGTTTTTATTATCAATTATTTTTCGACACCAGTCAGAATGCCGAATGTCATTCTTCGCGAATAAATTAGGCATGAAGGTATTTCAGATGATACTATTATAAAAAAAAGAATCATTAAAAACTATAATGCTGCATGTTTTTATTTATTTCGACTTGTGGTATATAAACCACAATTGGTACACCTTTACGTTTCTACAAAAAAAAACTTAATGAAATTCAATTCACGCACTAACAAACTAGGAGCTAAGTCCGATGTTCTCTTATCTAAAATCACGATTACTTTTTAATGATACAGTCATCCAAAATGATTGTATGTTAAATTGCTTTAATTAAATACGGCCCGCTTTCAAATCATCGTTTTTATTTCTTAATTTTCTATTAATTGAATATTAACTTCTAACCTCTTGTTAACTCTCCGTTACATCGTAAAAATGAAGGTTGTATACTTTTGATACGACCTTAATATTTAAATTTTATCTTGTTTAGATTTGTTATCGAATACCATAATGTCAAATGTTTAATCAATTTAAAGGCTTTTCTGTTCCCTTAATGTTAACATTAATTAAATATTTAGAGGTTGTTCTAAAGCGGTTTAGGTAAATTAAGCTAAAAATGTTTGTGCATTACAATTTGACCCAAGAGTACAAGAACAAGTATGTATCTTTACGCTTATGTTTTGTAAGCTTAATCAATTAATCATTGAATAATTACGATGTTCGATCAAAACAATTCTCGAATAGTTATACCAAGATAAATATCTTATCTAAAGATGAAACTTAAAGGTCTTGGACATAATTATTACGTAAGGCTTTTGACATTAGTGTTAGAGTAATAAATACAAATACAAATCCTCAACCAAAGTTAGTTTTTATAGCCAATATGTACGTAGTTTTTGACGTCATACATTAAGTATTATAAGGTTCTTGCGTTTTAAATTCTTAGGCATTGTTAAAAAGATATCCATAAAAAATAAATTGTTTACAATATGACTATTGAGGCGTAGTTTGTGCAGTGATGATTGTACTCACAGTGATGGTGTCATAGATGCCATTCTCGTCGTTGCGAAAGGGTGGGGCCGCACTGGAGACGGAAGCGGAGGCGCCCGCTGCCGCGCGGCTCGGCGGAGGCGACAGCGGGAGCGGGTTCCCGTTGCGGGACCATGTACGATGTATTTGCCAGCTCGTGTCCGAAAAACGAGCTTTGTCCTGTAAAAAAATAAGCTATTAAAGGAAAAACAGCTTAACAATTACGACAAACAATGTTAATAAGAATTTTCAAAGTTCTTAAAACTAATATGCCTAGTTAAAGCTTTACATAAAATATATTTTTTTTAAACTCGAATCCTAAACTTGTGGACTAAAATACAGACTTAAACTATAAACGCAATATAGACTGCAATTGTTCCATGAAACATTGTAGGTCATATTATAATAGTAGCTGGTGCATGAAAGCGGTATTTTGCAAGTTCTACTTCCCCGATCGGCTACATTTTCACAACATGACCATAAATAGGTTAAAACTAAAACAATGTTTATCAACATAGACAAGGTAACGTGTAATTTTCATTAGACAAGTGCAACACTTGGCCGTATCTAATTGAAATACTGCATTATTAGCGGCAATGCAATAACGATATACGTTCTATAATGACTGCAACGTACTCGTTTACAATACAAAGTGGTTAACAAAGCTTTCAAATCCGGATTTAATGGTAATCAATAATACAAGTGTCCAGGTCGTAAGTTTAAACACGTAAAGTTACAGCACGACTATCAGCTAGAAATCTATAGCTAATGAGTGAAGCGGTACATCAATACTGCTTTATATTCGTCTCACGTTCGAAACCTTCGATAGACATCTTTGTAATACAAACAGNNNNGTCACCTCTGAGCGTTGCCAAATGACGTTACCTCTACAGCACGATGCTTTGGATTCATGAGTTAGATAGTCATTGATCTTTTTCTTGATCTCAAGTTATTGTATAGATTCTGTTTGAAACAAAACTAAACTATAACTCACAGATTTGAAAACCATAAGTACTTTTAAATTAACCAAAAAAGAAGAGTAGCGGTCAAAACGTAACTATAAGTTTATCAATAGCCCTTAGCGAAATGCGCAATAAATTATGCAGCTCGTCTTACAAAATTGTCATCTCAATTATTCCGCCACATATAGGGGCCACGTTCCATTCCATAACTTTTTTGTTTGTCGGGCGACACTCTCATGGGATATCGGATATCTGCTTTCAACTCAACCACCTTTTATAAATATTGATGAAAGTCTCATCAAGTGTATGAGTTTATATCATACAATATTATGCTTATATAAATCAAATGAGTGAAACAAAATTAGGCAATCGAGGCAGGAACTGTTTGCAATTAGTTTTACACCACCTCGCTGTTAACTTAAAAAGCATATTCATCACTTTACAAAGAAAACAGACTCGATGTAAGTCAGGAGAAACTGTTAATATCAAAAAAACTTACCAGCAGCCGCAACTGAATGACGTAACAAAGAACAGCACAGAGAAAGTTTATTTGTAAAAACATAATAGCGTTAGTTATACTGCAGTGATGTGTGAGTTATTACGAAATATCTGCTCTATGGTACATAAAAATAGCGCAGAGGATTAACCGCCAGGTAAATGGGATAATAAACATCCCACGTGTAGTTGCATCGTAATCGGACGTGATTACATTGTCGATCAGCGCGTGGGCTACGTATGCTCCAAACGTTCCGTTGCCACTTTCCACGTGCATTTCCTACATGAGAATGCTTAAAGATGACGTGACCGACTTACACTGGTCCTACCTTAGATATTTTACGTCTTGCTCCAGGAAGTTGAACGCTTCGCATTAATGAATAATTTTAAACAAGTGACAGTTACGATTTGCTTCAAACTCGACATTGAATTCCGAAGAGGAACTCGACTTTTTTCAATTCCTTAGAATTAATTACTTCTTGTTTTGGAGAATATGTAACATACAAATTGTATGTAGTCAATGTGAATAACAAAATGAAATATTTATTCCGTATTATTTATATTATGTAATTCCTCTGAGTTCAATGTGGCCTACTTATGACGAAATAACTCGAGTTTCAGCTATTTTTTTTAAGTTCATTATCATGTTAACTAACCATTTTACGTATTGTATTGGATAATTAATATTTAAATGATATGAAAGTGTAATCAAGGGAATCATTAAGCTATATTAACTCGTTGTTAATTATTAGTTGTTTACATAATTAGTGTTGCTACTGTGACAAATACGAGCACATCTAAATATTTATTTGAATACAGTGTGTTGGAATGCGCTTATGTTTGTTTGGTGTCTGTCGCGGAGAAATCGTAAGTCTTGGTGAGAGCAGGAATTCTAATTACATACCTGTTACTGCCGTGCGGGTAAACTTCACAATGTAAAAGAGCTTTAGTCACCTCAATACGTTTGATGAAGCTTAAGCCTTGTTCGCAACAGGATAGTATTTTAGTCGAGTAGCAAGTAGCATTTATCCGAACAGAGGATTTACTACTGTTCGGACTCGTTTAAGCCTAAACCTTTGCACTAGGATAGTAATTTAGTAACTAAACGTGTCCGAACAGCAACATTTTAGTAGAGTAGATTAGTAAATCCTTTGTTCGGATACGTGCTACTTGCTACTTGACTAAAATACTGTCCTGGTGCGTACAAGGCTTTAGCGTAGCTTACCATAATCTTGTAGGTATAGTCTTAGCTCTTTTAGGTTTTAAAATTCGATATGACCTAATCAATTATAATAGTTCTTTCAGCTAATAAAATTTTAAAATAAATACAAAGCTGCGATATGAAATGTAAAAGAGCAGATTTATAACAAGATTATTTTTAATAACTTTGAACAAGATAAATTAATAAAGGTTGCTGATTCGCGAATCCACGATTTTAAAATGACATTTATATTATAAAATATTCCAATATTTTGTATTCCGCTTTTTATTTTGTAATTTCTAAAATGATCGTATTTACCAACTTCTAGTGTTAAAATTTCGCAAAAAGCTATAATGAAATATTAAGGTTATGTTAACATTTTCAATGTTTACTTAGATAAATAAAATATTTGCAAAATTTTAATGGCAAACCGTATAAATACACGCTGAGTATGTAAACACGAAGCATTATCGGATAAAGCAGTATCGATGTTATTTATAAATAAGGTGAATAGATCGCGAAACGTCAATACAAATAGAGGCCAAGGACAGCGGCCAGTGTTGAGACTTGATTCAAACATGCGATACACCAAGCTAACTCCTGGATGCTTATGCAGTGATAACAAAATTTTAAAAAATCCAATAGTCCCCATATTGGACTTTGACAGTTTATTAAAAATGGCGATAGCATTACCTTATGCAGAATTATACGCGAATAAGATAGTTTTGAAAGCAGTTCATAGACTAATGAACAACGTCTGAAATAACGTCAAATAGCATAAGAACATATGCATGTATACGTGTATAAATCTAGATGGCACAATGTTATACCGCACCCCGACTCGGCCGTCCTTCGTAACTTGCTATTCTTTACATTGGGCCAGACTAGACGAGGTCAAGTTTGCAACTCTGCCACTGCGGTTTACAGCTCTATGTCACTGATTGTTATTTTGATATTACAATAAATTATATGTGAGGTTTAAAAATCTGAAAGACATTAAAAAAACTAGAGTTTCAAATAAAGTTATTATCATATCGTAGGTATTTTTAATGATTCAAATTATACCGTAGTTATAATTTTAATGAGTTTCTGTAGCATTTTACAAATGATAATAATTGTTGCTACTAATAA
Source organism: Papilio dardanus tibullus (assembly GCA_013186455.1). Taxonomy (NCBI): domain Eukaryota; kingdom Metazoa; phylum Arthropoda; class Insecta; order Lepidoptera; family Papilionidae; genus Papilio; species Papilio dardanus. The sequence continues at coordinate 711,282 of QDHC01002768.1, read as the reverse complement.
TGTTGGAAATGATATTTAAGACTCAGCGGAGCGAAAATTTTAATGAGCTTTAGCGAGGTCATATGTTATACTAACATACAAGTGAAATAATAATATCCAAATACATGTTAGGTTTTTCCAAGTTAAATATTAACTGCTGCCGCTATTATTAGATTCATGCAGAAATTGAACTCAAGTTTTCTTCTACGTATTTCAAATTACGATGATAAAATGTTTCCTATTTACAAGCGTGTTTAGCTGCATTGTAATGGCAGATGTTTGATAGTTTACTATTCGAAGGTCAATGGGTCGCCAAGCGAGGCGATTACGTCAAACCCTCCAGTCTTACGACATGTCTGGATTCAAGGACTTAAGTTTGTTTTTTAACTCGGTCACTTTAAGAATTGCTACACCAATTTTTAAATATATTTGTTCGACCACTGCAAATACGTTTCTGCAGTGCCCGTTGGTAAAATTCTAGCTTAGTACTCTAATTACTCTTTTTCTTGTGCTGATCCCAACTAGCGGTGATTGCGGTCAATGACTGTTTTAATAGGTATTTAGGCATTTGTAATTTCAGTCCATTGTCTCACATCAACACACCTAAAATACTGAGTAAAGTTTGAATTAAAATCATATTATACATGTAATTAAGCTATGGTTTAGCAGCGAAGTTAATTTGCATGTGGCTAACGCGCGGAGAGCGGCCTCCTGCACTGATAAGATAACCTTGCCTTACAATTTATTCTGTGCGATTACTCCCAGCCGACAACAACACTTACTCGTTATAATATTGTTAAGCCCCAGTTAATATTTTAACAATATACTTTTTCTATTAAAAACATGTCAAAATAAACTGCAGTGTATCCCTGTGTATCCTAGTATTGAAATTGAAGACATTTTATTACGAGCTTAATAAAAAGTTAAGGTTAATCCAACCGAAACTGACGCTTAGAAGAACTAAGTTTAGAAGTGAAATTCTTATAAGAATAAGAAACAATTATTTGTGCGCAATATTCAAATATAAGTTTTGCGGATGTAGTTATTAGTAATATAGATGACGATAAGAAAATGATATTCGGAAGGATGCTTGCCTTTACAAAACGTCGGAAAATTCTTTGTAATAACATCAATGACCTTAATTGAATTCGTCGACGCTGGACTTGTTTACTTTCATTATTTTGTTAAAAAATCTACGTAAACATTAACATTTGTACATTTTTAGGATATCTTAGAATAAAATAGGAACTAAATAAGAAAATATTTGTATTCGCTAAAACAGCAAACAAATTGAATAACGCATATTTACAGAAGTGTATACCTCTTGCTCAAAAGCGTCTTCTGTAGAGGTAGAGGAGGTTCGCTTCTGTTTGTCTCCGCTGAACGACAGCCTCCTCTTGAACAGCTTGATCATTTTCCTGAACGAATGTCACCTCTTGCCGGCAAACGGAGCGCACTCATTACAACTCACGACGCGGAACTGTACAAACTTTGATAAGATACGCCGCCTCTTTAAATATCAACAAATTTTCTTTGATAACTCAAAGAGAATAGTTAATGAGAATTTGGCATAGATTAGACGAGATGATATTGAAGTAGCGCACACTGAGTTATCAGAAACATCGAAGTGTTGCGCACGTGCGGTCGTAGAGTGGCAATGTTAGCGTCACGGTAGCGTATGGGCACACGGGTAACCCAGAGTAGTGCGGTGTGCGGTCGGATCGCGCGCCCACCGCGCACTGCCCGCTGCCGCCGCCTGCCGCGCCGCGCTCGCGCCCGCGCCAGCGCCGCAGACCTCACCTTCACACCACGCTCCATGACCACACCACGCGCTCCCCGCGCGCCCTCGCCCCCTAATATTATTGCACATCAATCAAAACCGTCACATCCATTACATCCCTTTGTAAAAAGAGCAAACCTCACCGCTGTATTATGTCTTTTATAAAATTCCACAGAATATCACATTAATTCGTGAACTGTAGAAATATTTGTAACTTCCTTGATAGTGATAAATAGTTCAAATAAGTTATCGTCGGGCGGCGGAGAATTGGTGGCGATAAGCAATTAGAACCATTTCGACATCGCTACAATGAGCCTTTCATTAACACACTCTAATGATCTCTAACCCTGTTTGCGTGACCATCTAAACTGAATCAAGCACCGGATACCACGTGGTAAAGTTTTGAGTTTCACAGTGGTAGAGCCCGCTTTAACATCTTCGCACGAATTGGCCGGCTCGCCCGGTGAAATACCACGACCACACAGAAGACAGGCGTAAAATGAAAGCAATTCCGTGTTTCGTGTGATGAGTGTGGTGCCGGAGGCCTCATTTTAGTCCACTTTCCCTTCCTATTCTTTTCTTATAAAGAAATGATGGGAAGGGGAAGTGGATTTTCCGGGGGAGGGGACGCATAGGAAAAGGAATTATCCTTTTGCTGTGGGTCTCCTCCGAGATTAAGGGTAGGCAACGCATCTGCCATTGCGGATGTCTATGGGCAGCTGTCGCTTCGCTATTTAAGCGAATCCAGGTGGCCGCTTGCTCGTTTGCCACTTTTTAATATAAAAAAAAACGTAAATTATATTGATGTTCCTGGAATATGCATTAGAAATGCGACAATGGAGCACATTCAGTCAAATCTTTCAGATGGACTAAGCTACTCAGTTTGAGGAAGGTCTTTTTACGTCTAAGTATTCATTAATGTGGGCATCTATTACGTATATCTAGAGGAGCATTAGCATTGAAGGGAGCAGAGCTTCCGTACTCGCCATAAACATTGCTCTAAATCCGGACGGCATGAGACTACGCGTTTGACAGATGTCAATTACATTTAATAGAATGCGGAGCGGGTGTCGAAGCGGGAGCGGGAGCGGGCAACACTAATGTAACTATATTCAACACGCCCGTTTGTTTATCAACTAATTTATGTGCGAACGTGATCAAAACATTTAATTTATAACACAAGCAATTAAAAAAATAGACGTATGACTTGTTTATTACGAAGAATTCTTATCCTTAGCGACCGTTTATTTTATTA
>QDHC01002768.1:666882-708049 GCA_013186455.1 Papilio dardanus tibullus | reverse complement strand
ATTATATTGATGTTCCTGGAATATGCAATAGAAATGCGACAATGGAGCACATTCAGTGAAATCTTTCAGATGGAGTAAGCTAATCTGTTTGAGGAAGGTCTTTTTTACGTCTAAGTATTCATTAATATGGGCATCTAATACGTATATCTAGAGAAGCATTAGCATTGAAGGGAGCAGAGCTTCCGTACTCGCCATAAACATTGCTCTAAATCCGGACGGCATGAGACTACGCGTTTGACAGATGTCAATTACATTTAATAGAATGCGGTGCGGGTGTGGAATCAGGAGCGGGAGCGGGCAACACTAATGTAACTAAATTCAACCCGCCCGTTTGTTTATCAACTAATTTATGTGCGAACGTGATCAAAACATTTAATTTATAACACAAGCAATAAAAAACTAGACATGTGACTTGTTTAACGAAGAATTCTTATCCTTAGCGACCGTTTATTTTATTACGCCAGTTAACAAAAAGTAGGTACAGAAACGAAAATTTAATCGCCAATTATGAATATTAAAGAAACAACGCGTGCTTTATGAGACCACTAAAATTGATACGTCACAAAACAATAAAAAGTAATATCTAGCATATATAGAGAAAGCGAATTATTCTACGAAAAGGGTATATGTCAGCAACATATAGATTTTATTTGTATAAATGCCCGTTGACATTCGCAAGACCTTCGCAAATGTGGGCAATAAAGTATAATTGATGGAGAGTCTGAAAATGCGGGCTGAGTCAGCAATTTGTTTCAATAACTGGTTAAGTTAACAGAGCGAACGATAAATAATTAGACCGTTTCAAGGCAAACGCTGTGCGGCTAAAGAAACATAACATTTTTGGAAAACATTTATTTCCTATATTTGATATCTTTGGCACAACCTCGTGAATATTAGAAAGTTTTCCAATCCTCTGCCCGAATTACCCTATGAAAGTCAAAACTACTTCGATCGATTTTGAGAATTGCAGTATCAATTGCATAATCCCTTTCTTTCAACATGACGCCACGGGTTAAGAATCTTCTTATGCCATTGTGCATCCAAGTTCTTCTTACATGACATCATACATCGCCGCATTTAATAGGACATCGTGCATTTAATTCTGTACTTCCATCATCACATCACAGTACAATAGTGAACACGTAATTTTAATCTTTGTTAAATGTTTATAAAATGAACAGGAAATAGGATTGGGTTTGGTATGTGGTGTGTGGTGCGTGGTGCGTGGGGTGGCCGGCGCACTGTTAGTGTGAACCCGACACCGTTTGTGTTCCGCTTAGCACATAGAATCCTTGCGGCCAGTTTACTTTCCCTAGAGCAAGTCAAACTTAGTCAGGATTTGGGGAATCTCAACAGTTTACACGCGACCTACGCGAAGTTAGTGTTGATTAAAGAAAACGTTGGGGTTTTGTGTGTTCTTTGTTAAAGGGTTTGTTTCTTTTTCTACATTATTACGATAGTTTTTACGTCCTAATGGTATGGGAGAAGATTATCGGGATCAACGGAAAAGAACAGTATTTAATTTGATGCTAACAAATAGTTAACTTTGTCCTAGAATCTAAAATCAAAGAATAATCTATAGAATTATCTGTTAATCGATACCGTATAGATAAATGCACATGTTACTTATTGTGACAAAGATAAGTAAAGTACTATTAATAGTTTGATTGTTGTTGCGATAAAAAATAACAATATCAAGATAAAAAAAATGTATCAATTTCAAATTCAGCTCTGAATAAACTAATTATTAGATATACAAGGAATATTTCTTAAGTCGAAATACCTTTAACAAATTACTATAGATTTTCAAAAACAATGTTATTTAGAATTTGATATTAAATAAATTAAAATGTTTAACAATGTTTAGCAAACGAAATTAATTTTAATAAATCCTTTTGGATGTGTACAAAGTTCAAAGTACGGGACTAAAATTAACAAGAAAGCGAGAAAATTAAAGCGGGCAGAGTTTGCCGTTTACTGCGCTACAATTAGGGCTGCCAATTTCAGTAAATGTAGTTCTGAACATTAGGAAAGGACGAATGTTTGGTGATTTGTCAACGCATGACTCCAAAAAATATCATCTAGCGTTTAACACTACGAAATCGGCACCAAAGACTAGGAAGAGAAATCCATAGCCCGAGCATACACCACGTGAATCCGAAGAGATGGTGACCCTAGCTGCAACCTATAACCCGTCCCCCGGCCCCGCTTTCCGTTTTCCGCCATTATCGTAAATGTAATGGGAAGTAATACCGACAATTTTCAACCTCCAATATCCCCTTTTATATCAGCAATATTTTGATACTAGCACCCGACGATCCCGTTCAACCTAATATGAAAAGGTTAATGACAGAAAGCTATCGATAGTGCCACTGAAAATTATTAAATTGTTAAAGTTTATTCTAACCAATTACTGTAGTTTTTTCCACAGGTAAAAACATATTTCTCTGCGGTTTAAATTGCGCAGCACAAATTACTTACAGTGTTAGGTAGCTGTGCTACCGGCTGTGGATTGGGGTTTGCTGACAGCTCAACACCCGACACCTGAAACAAATATGCCTCGTGCTGTAAGTAGGTCGATATCTCCCCGCAAACGACAGAGCGTCAAATGGATTTCGTTTGAACTGGTCTCGCCAAACTCACTCAATCTTTGGGATCACTATCCCATAAAAAGACGTGGATTATACCTGTTTAATATTGAGAATACACAAGTCCAACCTGTCTTTATACTATCCCAATTATCCTTATCCTTACATAGTATAAAACAATTGCGCTTTTTTATGTTTTTCCCCTATATATGCTTGAATCTTTAAAACTACGCAACCGATTTTGATGCAGTTTTTTAATAGATAGAGTGAATTATAAGGAAGCTTTTCATGTATAATACATTCACAATATAGTAGAGTAACACTGATAATTTAGAGGTTTTTAATATGATGTCGTAAATTAATACATTTTAGCGCTTACATTGCAAACGCTGCATGTATTTAGTAACAGCATCATACCGATTTGCACCCGTGCGAAGCCTGGGCGGGTCGCTGGTTACAGATAAAAGCCGCTATCGCTCGCATTGTAAATTTAAAGTAGTTTCAAACGATAATTTGAGAGATCAACTTGTGTGTGGACTGTCAAACATAAGGTAAGGTATCAACTTAAGGACGATCATCTGGCAACGCCGTAAAGTCAAACGACACAATCAGCAACATGTCGAGATGAACTTTATGAAAGTAAATTGTTCATAAATATAATAAGCCTGTCTGCATTTAAGTACTGCCACTACACAAGCTTACGGCAAATTTTACGATGTTTTGCCACTTATCTTTGCTTGTATATATTTTTTAGGGATAGGATTAGGGTTAGTGTATTGGTGTCTCATTTTCGAACGTCATCTTAAAAATAAGTAATATGTACGTACGTATATTGATAAAAAAGTTAAAAATAAATTGAGTTCCTAGAATTCTTTATACTTAATGACCTGAATTTTGTCTTTTGTGATTTCAATTTTATAGAAATTCCAGCTGAATTAGGTAATTTAAATAAGTACTAATTTTATGTAGATGTCATATAAACATATCATTTTTGTTAGTATAAGTAGTTATATTTTACCATTCTTTATGAATCACAGACCGCCAAAAGTGAAGCATTAGATTATACACAAGCAATTTAAAGATAACGTGTTGTTATTTTATTGCTGAGCAAATTCGACGATAAAAACAGTTCTGTCACGTCAACTAGCACGTTACAAACTAAACGATGTAATAAATCGTTTTAGCGTGAAAAAGGTCTGTTCACACGGGTAAAACAAATAAAACTGAATGACAATGGGACGTGATATTTCTAGTAAGCGCGAGAATTGTAGGATCAATCTCAATTCGTATGCTTCCTATCCTTTGACTTAAACGCAACATTTCAAATATACGGAACCGTCGGACGATTTATTAAATCTGTCCAACGCTAAACAAAGGTAGAGCATCAATTGCAATGTAGGGACAAACGCGAGACTGTGATGGATATCATGTTAATGGCTACCAATTACTACGCTGGTCACAGACGGACAGTGTTATATGACCGTTTAGATTACCATTTAAACAACTTGTATTAATTCATTACACTACTTTAAATTTAAACGTAATTTTTTAGTGATTTTTATTCCCATTTGTTGATAACAGTAGTTGACTCCAGCACTCGTACTGATTTCTTCACGGAGGAACCACGAGAGTGAACTTTTGAATTTCTGAGTAATATCATAAATACTATTTTACTGCTTTGGCTACTTTTTACTCTATCACCATTAAGGAAAAACTTAATATGTAAATCATTATAAAGTATAGCTATTGAATTTGGGGTGTTTGACCGAAAACTGTAATTATTATGGTTAACCTTCATACTACAAAACAAAACAATATTAATACCGTTTTATTATGGCAGTATAAAAATAATTCTGGACATTATAGTAAGGCTGTTTAACAAGCCCTTCTTAGTCTAACTTATGCTTGCATTGTAATAAAGGAGACTAGATAAAGCGTCATAAATTATCTGGTAATGGTCAAAGTTGCAAACTTCCCACCACAGCGTCTTCGTTAAGTCTCTCTACATTTTCTGACTTGATTTTATTCTTTACTACGTTTACTTGATTTTTTTATTATATATTTTTACGTTTTAAAAATTTAGAAAAGAAATAAAACTTTGTATATGTACTTTAGATTGACTATAAAATATAATTAATTTTACTCTCCCGAGTTGAATAGCAAAATATTGTAATGTCATTATTTCTATTTGTTTCCATAGGTAATCGTAGCTTTAATTATCAATTATACAATCACGCGAACTGCTTCTAAAAATGATAAAGTTTAATAGGTCTATTATCCGACAAAAACAGTACCTAACAAATCTTAAGGATGTAAATTTTCGTCACATGGGTCGTTATTTCCATAATTTTAAGTTCCACATACAACTTCCCACTATTATGGTCTCGCTTTATCCACGAATGTAATGTTAATAATCTTTCGTATTACCGTAACTAGCCGTAGATAGTTGATGGCAGTCATTTTGCGAGAGACAAGACAACGGAACAATGTCTGTCCATTAAGGTCATTAGCGTATGATACTCACAATTCCTGTCATTACCATCTCCCAGCAACATGAAAGCTTGCATCTCGGACTCCGTGCGATAATCAATTTCTAACAATCAGTCATGGTTCCGCCGCAACTCAGTTATTAAAAACTTCTATAACAATAACTTTAATGTTTTTTTGCTTTTTGGCCTGTGTGCTTTTAAATAGTTAAGTTACTATTTTGAACTAATTAAAAGGAAAGGGGAGATCTTTAAAAGTTACCCTGCTTTAGGGAAAGACAGGGTTATGTAAGATTTCTGCTCACTAAAACCCCTTTCGTGTGCATCCTCCAGTGCGATTGCGAGAGTCCCGGGTTGTGTAGTGGAACACGCCGAGACCTTCAATGGTGTCGCACGAACTTTGGAATATATTTACGTGTCTACGTAAAGTTTTAGAGGCTTATTCTCCAAATTAGTTGTAAACCCACAAATTATTATTATATTTGTAAAAGTGTATTAAAACATTGCGCTTATTAAGTTTTAGGCAAAAGCTTCGGGTAAACATCAAAAACTGATTGTAAAACTGAAAACATTTGTAAAAATTAATATACTTTACTTTTTATTAGTATAATCGAACTTAATTAAATTAAAAAGTGCACGTTATTATGAAATATCGTTCTCAGAAGACGTGAACCGTTTTAATTTCGGCGAATTTGAGAAGAGAATTTCTGTGAATCGTGCCTTATCAGCGATAGCACAGCTACTGTACGCTACCTATTGATTTATAAAAACATTTCGAGTCAACTTATTCAAGTTAAGCGTTTATTAAGTTGAACGAATATAGTAAGACTTGTAAAGTGTGCTAAATGGGACTCTGAAACACGAGTTTATAACGTTGCATTGAAATGTGGCTACAACTTAATTAAAAAATATACGCTTACGTGGTTTAAAACAGAAAGAAAAAGGTTGAGAATTTACGTTGAAAAATAAGTATTAATATTCTGTAAATACTAAATAGTAACATTGATGACATAATTTAAGACTATTAAATAGAACACACATAATAGAAGACACTATAAGGCAGTGTACAAAATAATTCGTCTCTAAATTTGTTGGTTACGTGCTTTGTACCAAGGTATACGAAATACCAAAACGGCGAGCATATAAAGACATCAGTGAGATCTCACGTGCCGCAATGTTGTAGAGCTGTAGAAATTCAGACCGGACCACTCCCTGTATCGTTGAGAGAGTAATAACCCCCAATTTGTGTATTTCGACCTTCCCTCGGTATATTCAGTTTTATATAACAAAACGTACGTACGAGGAAGGCCGACAACGATAAAAAGTAGATAAAATGTTATGTAAACCGTGAAGTAAAACATGGGCTTTTTGCATTTACAAATGTAATTGTAATCCTTAAGACTTTTAAGATGAATTTTGTCGTATTTACTGGAACTTTATACTTTCATTTCATGAAAGATCGAAAGAAGATAAAGTAATAAAGACATTGAAGTATTGATAGCCGGACGTTTGCGAATATTTGCGATCAATCTTTGAAATGTGGCAAGCCTTACCTACTCGTAAGATACATTTTGAATTCATGGAATGATAAATATTATCTGTAAAAATCTCTTATAACATTAAATGTAGATGTTTATTATAATTAATAATTACCTGCCTACTTTGAACGGTTTTGGTGACACCTAAACAATTTAATGCGTGAGAAACAAGCTTGTGTTATTTAATATGTACAAATTGTTATATACTCGCTGTGTCATTATAACTACATTATATATATAATGATTTCCGTATCTCGTTATACTATTAAAGTTAAATTTTGTACTGAAGAATAGAAAAAGTGGTGCCTTGACAATTTAAAACAAGCTTAAGTATCAGGGGGTTACCCATAGTAAATTCGCTACGAAGCCTTTCTATATCGAACGTCAAAAATGTCTGGAACTGACAATGACGACTTATCGAACGGCATTGTCAGTTTCATACATTTTTGACGTTCGCTAAAAAATCGTTTCGTAGCGAATACTTTGGATAGCCCCAGGTTATTATTACGTGTAAGAAATGATAATTAAATACATTATCCAATATCTAACTTAGTTTCAGTAATTAGTCTAGATACGTATAAAAAACTTTATGTAATAAAATATAAATGAAAACGTCTATGCACATGTTTTATTACTAGGTTATGAATAGTAAATGTATTTAGTTCCGGTGTCGCGCAGATGTTAAAATTAAGTTTAATTTCAAGCGCCGACATCGCGACGCTGCGGACAAAGCCATGTCGCGTCGGTTTCAGAAGCAAAGCGAATTTGTACATTTCACTTCCCCTTCAGTATGAATGTTCTCGGACAAAAACATTTACAGTTAAAGTTTTTGCTAGAAGTGTCGAAATTGCAATTTTTAAAGTTGTCAACAAAAAAATATTAGCACACGTTCAACTGTTTTGAATGTAAAAAAGGTCGAATCAAAGTGATCCGATCGGCAGAATTGATTGCCTTTTTTTCCTCTAAGTTTTTTTTTTATAAGAGAGGGGGGCAAACGAGCGGCGTTAACACCGAGGTGGTCAACGACGCCCATGGACATTTGCAACACCAGAGGAACTGCAAATAGTTGCTTTGTTTTGTTTTTACTTTCTAGAAAAACTCGTAAAAGGAATCTATAATAATTACTTTCAATCAATGTAAAACAAAGTAACTTAAATGTCCCGTTACATTTAAGTTACTTTGTTTTTTTATAATTTAAGCAATGTCTTTACTTAAATACGCTTCAGTTATTTGTTAAAAGGGAATTAGGGTACACGAGTACAGATTACGTAAGCCGAAACGAGCAACAAAAGTGAATTAGCCCCGACGGGAATATCCGCCGACCCATCTACGAACAGTAGTACACTTTAATTAAACAAACGTCGATATTAATCCGACCTTCAAAACTATAGCAATATACCTTTAACTAAAATATCAATTTGTATTTGTTTTTCCGACGTTTGTGTTTCCCCAATAAAAATCAGAAGAAACCAATCAAAATTGTGCAATAGGAATTTAATTCTATTCTCCAGGAGAAAAATTGCATTGTAAAGTTTTACAACACCACTCCAAGTTGGGAAATTGTTGATCTCTAAAGTTTTACACCAGTTTACGGAGTTGAGGCCACATAAACATCGGAGTGAAATCTCACAACAAACACAATCAGGCAACACCGCAGACATCGTAAAGCAAGCTGGCTGATACATAAATACCGCCTGCCACTTCGATCTTTTGCATTTATCTTGAGAAATATGTCCGCTATCGATCCTGACTTTCATGTTCAAATCGATGGCTTTATTTAACTAAAGTTGAATATTTTCATCTCGCTTTATGATACTTTCCTAACCTTAATCTTTATTAAATAGTTTAACTCCTATAACAATTACGAAACACTTGAAGTTTGCCAACGTTGTATAGACCTTAAAATAAAAACATTTTCTGATACAATGTTAGTACATAATATCTAAGTAAATAAAAATCATAAACACATTCCATCTCGATAGTAACTGCAACTACTACAAATGGATTGATTTGATCGCGGCCTCGTTCGAGATTAAAAGATTCTGAAACAAATATTTCAAAAGCAATAAACCTAAATCCAATACATTACATCTGTTTAAGAACATTGGGAGCATTGCCAGATTCACGTTGACGGACTTTGATGTCGGTTTTGAAAGAATTGGTACACTATGCCAAAAACGTAACAAGCTTAAAGAATTTGCAGTTTATCTACGCTTATGTGGAAAAGAGTCGCATCTTTCAAGATACCTCGGAACAGATGTATATCTTTTTGGTATATTTATTAGCTTAAGTTGTCAGTGAGTACGGTTGTGAGATGAATTGGTACAGGCACATAGTTGCGGTTTTAAGTCAAATACGTCTGTTGCCTTCTGCGGTTGAGTTAACGGAGCTTTACAAAGCTCGCTTATAGTTGTGTGGCCAACTATTAAAGACATACGCGGAAATGTTTTGAATGCATAATGGGAGGTAATAAAATGCATAGAATAATGTTAAAAACGTGATATTTGTTATTTAGAAAGTTAGACTAAGCATGATTATCAGTATCCACGATCAAAATTTTGAATTCTCATTTTATAAAGGTAAATAGTTCCTTAATATACTACATAATAAAATAACAAACAGAATTTTACAAATATATAACCATGTTTTTGGAAGTTGATTAAAAATGGTACAAAGTAGACTAAAATTGCTATTTATTGTGTATTTTTTTTATGTTTTACTCTGTTGCTATTTGGAATACAGTTAAACCTGGATAAGAGAGAAGCCTCTATAAGGAAGAGTCATTCTCTTGTCCCAACGAGCTACCTCCATAAGCGAGAAACGGGATTAGAAGGAAACCTCTATAAGCGAGAGTAATATCGCAGTCCCTTGGACACTCGCTGATGCAGGTTCGACTGTACATCATAAACTGTACGATATTTAAGTGTTAAAAAGTGGACAGAAAAAAATATAACTTTAAATAATTTAAAATAGGTATACAATACAAAGTCGGCAAACGTGTAACATTCGCATTCCGGGGACCGGTTGCCTCTAATTAATCACAGTGACACGGGTGAGGCAACGCACCCGGAAACTGCGTGATATTTCAATACCAACCGTGTAATCGAACAATAGCTTAAAATTCACCGCGACGAGTAAACGTGATCGAATAATAACGATAAATATGGTAAAGAGGTACCAAGTTACAAGCGCGTAAAATAAGTCAATGTCTTGGCACGAAGCAAGAGAGAGCAATTTAATAATATTGAGCTAAGTAAACCGGAATTCATTGTTTAGAAGAGAATCTTTTGCTAACAACTAATATGTTTAAAGCTAAACACAACATGCTCCAAGAATGATACAAAATAAATCAAAACATCATCTAACTTTACTTGCTATAAAGATTTTTATTAAGCATTGATTTCTTTATTAAACAATCTTTTTCTTGTAAATTCAAATAAGCAGGTACTATGAAAATGCAAATATTTAAGATTAGAATAAGAAATGTGGAAATCTCGTAAGATAAAAACATTAACTCGAGATAAGATAGACTGGTATTGGAGAATTTGATTGAAATCAGAGACTTGTTCGTTGATAGCAACTTATTTCTATTTAGAAATGCTTTAAACAACCGTCACTTATAAGAAACTTTTTCTTGTTCCGTAAAGCTTCTCTTTACATGAAATCAATAACGTAGCTGTGTAAAACAATATTTAATTATTAAGATGAAACCTGGTTTGAGTATGGGTATTAAAAATCAAATTTCTCACAAAAAAGTTAATGACATTGGCCGCCATGACTGCATTCCTGCAAGTTTCATATCATACGCAGATCAGAGGCACACGCGCTCCACTCCACCGGTACTCAAACATTTTAAAGATTTTAGCGAATCTCCGTTGATTACGTTTTTATCAATTTTATAATTGCCATTATCATTGCGAGATGTGTCAGAGTACGGAGTTAGTCAGCTTAAACCATTAATTGTAACGCTTGTGACGATGATAAAGAAACAAACTAAGGCAGCAGATTTAATTTATAATTTGTCCCATTTTTATTAAAGGATACAACGTTATTGAAAAGTAATTAAAAACAAAGATTATTACAAAAGAATAATTACAGAAAATAACGTACTTTAATGCACTATCAGTTACCCTTGCATTAATTGAGTTCTTTAGGTTAAGAGGGAGTATATGTAACCACTTAACGTCTATTAATTGACGTGGATATTACGTAAGTCGCAATCTTCGTAATCTTGGATGCAATCTAGTAGTATGCGCAATCAGGCATCAAACTTGTGTACCCGCTGACACTCCGGACGGGCTAATTGCCAATTACTTGATTACAGACACCTAATTAGCTTCGAGTTTATATGTCGAATATATATTCCAACTATTCTAGATACTCGCAGTTTATTTAGAATTAGAATTATGAAAAAATAAGTAGTTACTTTAATATTCAGCGTTTTAAACCAAAGAATCATACAAATGTATTTTATTAAATACAGTCCAGTTAGATCATAAGAGGATTACTTTAGACATCAAATGAAAGTGTATTTATAATGCAGATATTTAAAGCAATTTGAATTTGTCGAGTGCGTGCGATGGCCGAGCTGGCCGTCACCGTGCAGATTATGTCTGAGTCTGCGCAGACGCATTCCGCACTCCACTACCACCATCTCTGATTCACTCGCACCATTTCTGATTTTGCACGTCTATTTTTCGAGCTGCCACATTCCAAGAACTCTGCATGTTGCACTAAAATTAATCCATTCAAAACCGCATTCAAGATGTACATATTTAATTATATTAAATCGATTAAAATTCAGTAAGAAATAAGTAAGAGCAGAAGTAGAAAGTATCGAGTAGAGACACTAAGTTATTATTTAGTTATAGGTCTATTAATCACTTTAACATATTGCCTTTACTGACATTAGATTGCTTGTGGGAACATGCCACACTAGGCAAGTGTCACCTGACCCTCGCATTTCAAAGCCTGCTCGTGTTGTTGCCATTTTATTTGTCCGTCGGGTAAATGCCTTTGCTTGTAGCACAGTATTGAACTGGTCTGCATACGCGGGGAGCCTGCGGGAAGGGGGAAAAGCAAGGGTACGCAAAGCACGCTAACATAAACCTTTTGAAAACGTTGACCTGAGAATTTATATTAGAGTATGTATTTATACTGATTGAAATATTATTAGAAATATCTTGCTTAAGGTTTGCAATATTCTGACTTAGCCAGAATCGTCCGGTAATGACGCATACGTTTTCAAGAGCAGAAGCCACTACTAAAACTATTTTAGTGGTAGTTAATTTCCCTTGTCTGTTGTGTGTGGTGTCTGATACATTCAAATAGAAATATACTCTGATTTACACAAATCATATGACTAATTCATTTATAGTGAGACTATTTAGTCTAGTAGTATTTTCACTTTAATTTCTAAATACAGTTAAACCTGCATAAACGAGAAACCTCTATAGGCGATAATCAGTCTCTCGTCCAGGACATCTCTCTCTCTCTTACCCAGGTATACTTTTGCGACTCTTTAAGTAACTTTATCATAAAGAAAGAAAAATAACACATACCCGCAAATCTGAACCGCCTGATGACGTAGAGTTGCTGCTAGAACTACCGAGACGTTCGTGAAACATTTTTCAATAATATTATTTAAAACATGCACCAATACATTCAACGTTTTACTGATCCTCAGTTTAGGCAACACATGTTATCACTAAATACATTTAAGTACATTACACTAACATTAAAATAACTTTTGTCACTTTATCACTTCAGTCTCGACTCATTATTAATTCAATACGTAAAAATGTAAAATGTAACCTAAAAATTATCAAATGTTAAAACATTTTAAATGTTACACATCATAATATAAAATAATTTAACAAAAAACACATACTAATTCATGAAAACGGAGTACGTGACTAAGAAATGTTAGTTATCAAAAGCCAGAAACATAACAGAGTTATCGCACTGCATTGCTATTGGCAGTTACACTTCGCGGCATATTTGTAATCATTTGATAAAACTCGCTATCACCTTGAATTTTGTGTTTTGGTGATTTACATTACAAATTTTAGCGTTTCTGTCCATCGTAATGAGTTCGTAAACCTTAAGCGCGTTACTGCACCACAAAATTATTTATTACACACAAGTGGTTTCACTTATAAATAGTAATTTTGTGTTTTTAAAAATTATATCAAGTAAGTATGTAAACAATTTATAATAAAAAAATAAAGATATGTATTCAGATACGACGATGCAATGATATCAATCACTTCTGATAAGAAGTTGATAATATTTTTTTGGTCCTCCTGTTATGAAACTAAGGTTTCAGGATATATAAAAAAACAAAAATAACTTTCGAGTTATACCTACTTATAATATCTTGTTTAAAATACGGCAAAAACAATGTTGTTAAAAGAATAAAAACAAAACAGACACCATCTGTAAAAACAAGTTTATTTATTACATTCCGGACATCGTGTAAGCTATCGTTCAAACTCTACATATTCAGTGTTTAATATTCCATTTCACGAATATATTTTATTTAACAATATCATATTTAATTCTCATAAAAAATATAAAAAATAAATCACTGTTATCTGAGAGGTGATAGTCGAGAGAGCTTTTATATGAATGTTAAATTAAAAAAGGCTCTTTAGTGTAATATCGCGAATGCGGTGATTTCGCGTGCGCGTGGGCCAGACGGCGCGCGCGTCGGCACTGCGCTGCGCGTGCGCCGGACACTTCGCGCTCCGCACGCCCTCGCCGCCGCGCCGCCGCCGCCGTGCATTGCACCTGACCACTGCACCAACATCCTAACCACTCCTACGTAGCCTAAGGTAACTTGGCAAACCTTTATTCAGGACTCAATCATACAATATGCCGCCAATCAGTGTTTATGCATAAGTAAAGCAGTAAAGTCTAAAAAGCGACTAACTCAAGTAAGGCAACTCGACATATAAAAAGGGTTAAAGTTGTTTATTTTATTAAGTAAAAGTAACTTCCCGATTATTGTAGAGTTTAATACCATTACTATAAAAGTACATCGAAGAGCTTGAGAGAACTTCGAATTAATATACACGTATTTATAGTTAGTTTTATGAATTATAATTTAGTTTAACATACATGTTTAGTATGAGATGACGTCACCTAACCAATCTGACCATAGACTATGAAGTAACGGCGCCAAGATTTACTTATTCCCATTCATAATGCTTACATCGATACGCACGCGCGACTCGCAAATAAAAACTTTCTTTATAATAACAATAAGCTTATTATTGCCAATGCCTTCTTATTGACATGAAACTCAATTAAGTACAATTTAAAAGTTTTCACCACAGAACAACTCTTACAAAAGTTTTGGCATTTTCCTTGTGAAACTGCAGTAGCAAATATAGTACTCTTTGTTTCTATAAGACTGAGAACTAACCAAGCAATTGTTTTATCCATCAGAATGTGTTGCTAACGATACAAATCATCTAATCTAATCTGATAAAAATATAGTATAAATATAAACGCGGCTACGAACCTTAAAACTGACACTGTACCGCAACTAGCACTATTTTGAATCGCTGAACTTTGAAACTATGTTAGCGTTTAAAGGTAAAATAACTAGCAATACTATAAACATCACTAGCCCTGTAGTAAGCGCTTCAAACCATGTAGCGCATTCCTAATATTCCGTACACCTACACTTTGGATTGTAAACTTTACGAGGATTTTACGAGACGATTTACATTTAAAGGTGGATAACGTTATAACGGTTTCATAAAGTGATCTTCTTTAGGAAATCGACACAATCAAAACATTTTACGTAATACCGACGGGGCATTACTTCCGACTGCACTATTGCGTTATAGAGATAAATGCGTTGATAAAAAATACTACGAGGGCGCGACTTATAGCACTTCGCTATCACGAACACAAATGAAAATGTCATTTATGTTTTAAGTGTAGAGTGGCATCCTGTAAATATTCCTGGGGTAACTTTAAGGTTTAAACAAAAATATTATACGAATTCGGTATACAGTTGAATTAAAAACTACGTAGTGTAATCATGTGTAAGAAATTAAATAAAAAAACATTCTCCAACCACACCGTAAATGCCATAAAACAACAAAGTTAAAGCATGTTATGTATAAATTCCAGCTTAAGGGTAAAGGTAGTGCGTGGTAAAAGGTATGCGTAAAAAATATATCCAAAGTTACGTTATAAAACTCCATCTCATAGCAGAAATATTACTTTTTCGATATAAGTTATAGGAAATAGTTTTTCCGGAACTGAGTCGTGACGTCATTAACTTGCAACGAGTACTGAATACTTTAGCAGAATGTTCGCGATCGTTCCTATTGCCAAAAAAAACTAGCTAATACAAAAAAGATAAACAGCGACATGCTTCTCTAATTTCCTTACCTTTTGTTAGTTTATTTTTGATAGACTTGTTTGCGAAATAAAAACAGTACTGTTAACTGATATCTTAACTTAGGGATAAGAAAACGATTTTAAAATGTTCAGTATTTCACAATAAGTTGTGCATACAGTAATAACTTATTTTATAAAAATATATATAAATACTAACACATACTTTAGCGCCATCTAGTAGTGCTTGTACTAACTTAATGAGTCATCTTCCAGTTGCGCAAGCGGTTCATAATTTACGATTAATTTACGAAGTTGCGTATTGATCAATAACAGATGGCGTTACGATATATGTTTATAAGAAAAATGTAAAATTCGGTTCATTCCTCAAATTTATTTTATCAAATATTTACCTTATTCTCACACGTCGCGTGGCAAACATATTTGCAAACTGAAACAAAAAAGACATGTGTTAAAATGTTTAATCATTTTTTCCTTTATTTTATTGTCTTCTTTTCTGAGAACAAACTTGAAGCATCGGTTGCAAAGGACTGTTTTTAAGAAGAAAACTTTACCTATAATATAAAGTGGAGGAGTTTCTCAAGTACTGTAGTACATACTTAACATAAGTATAATCACACTGGCAAATCCTACAGCTTTATTTCATTACGATTGTTTTACGAGGCAGTTACAAATCGTGACATTCGTCAGCGACGACCTTTAATTCAAATGCCAGTCGAAACTGACGCGTCTGCAAGACAGACATTTGCTAAGTTAAGAGCTGCCGGCGAACACGCATCAAGGCTTGACATTATTGCAAATAACATTGCTACATCACAACATATTCCTAACACAATGTGTACAACACTGACAAATCTGAAACATCTCGACACACCTCTTTTGTTGCAATAGCACCTCCTAATGTATTGTTAATGCAATAACAGCTACAAAAGTATTGGCAAAATAATTCATCAAGACTCCCGCAGACAAAACCGGTAGCAAGACAGTTGACAATCAATGGTTAAACGTCTACTAGCGAACAGAGGCGTTCCCAAAGATCGCTTTAAAGGTGAATAGACGTCCTTTATGGATACCTTGCAATTATGAACACTTTTGAAAGTTATGCTGATATAAGATGGAATAGTAAGGACATATGTAATTGTTAGTGCAAATAATTACCTCTACAGCAAGAGCCCTCGTTTTGCACTGGTTGATGACACCAGTGGCACGGCCTGGGCTTGCGGAACGACTTGCGACGAAACGCATGCTCTTGTTGCGTTCCCTCCTTCTGCAACAAAGAAATACCTTGTTACTTCTCTTCGCACTTACCGTCCCCTAATACAAGTTATATTTTGAACTACGTCAATATTACCATACCATATTCAAACAGAGTTCATAAATCACTTCTTTTCCACTTTGCTTAAAATGATCACCTTCCGACATTAACTAAAGAATGTAAGTCCGTTTTTGAGGTTTAACAAACGACGATCGGACACTGCCCACCTCACTATAGTTACCTGCCCATCCCTTCGTTAGCCTGATTTCAATAGACTGCCACGGTACCTTACTAACTAACGGTTTAAAATCATCCAAACTAAAATGAGTGATCAACGTTTATACATATGTTTGTAACAAATACGCCACAAAATTGACAAATACGTAACTAACATGTGTTTGTTCAAGGTGAAATCCTCACAACTGTTTCTGTATCTATAGTATGTAATTAAAAAAACATTAAGTAGGTGCATATATTATTTTATGTCTCGCCATTTTACATACTAAACATTTATTATCTATGTAAAGTTTTGTTAAACATTAAGTACTATGAATATTAATTAAGTTTGCAACTTATTCGCAAGCTTGGCAGTAGGGGGTCATGCTTTCATACAATTAGGTACTAATTATAGAAAAGTGACGTCAAATGATGCGCGAGCGCCGGCGCCAGCCCCAGACGCAGCCACATTTGCCGCACACGTGATACTACCACACACTACAATATATTGTTGTTGCTAAATTATAGCAAACATATGAAAAATAATGCTCTAATCAAGCTCTAATTAGACACTATAGTTTAATCCGAGATGTGACTTGCTACAATTGAATCTGATAAAGTTTATTAAATAGCTTATATCTAAACAATGTCTTTCTTTATAACAGAATAGAAAACTTACATTATTATTAGAAAGATTACATTAACATCGCATGATTTTTAAGTTAACCAATGAAACTCACGCAAAGCATTAACTACCACCATAGGTAGCATAGTACTTTAATAACAAGTTACTTTCAAAAAATCGTTTAGAATGTTCGGCCCAAACGGCACTATATCAAATCCCATCACGCACGAATACTAGCGGGTGTCGACACGCACGTGCGCGTCTTCCCAACACCTGCCTGGTACGCGAAATTCAGACATCTGTCTTATTCAGACTTTTTGTACCAAAAACATGCATTCTTGATAACACAAGATTCAAACTTTATAGCTGCTCGTGCGCAGGATATTGGGCAAAAGAAAGCGAGCCCAAAGGTACACCCTTCTTTAATAGGGATATTGCGAGCCGATGTAAAGTTTGTATGGCTTTGTATGTAGCAGAGCAGATTGACACCGTTTGCACACACGCTCCATTAACTGAGTAATCGGGTTTCAACGAACAGCTTTAGAGTAGGTACAAAGAGCCAACTGTTCAGACAGATACGAGCTACATGTTTATTGTTATAAAATTGGAAAGCTATTGTAAGTACACAACGTTGGTCATAAAATGTTGAAGTGCTATGTTGTAAAATCGATTTCATGAATTAATGCTCGACTTTATTAAATGATTTAATCAAGACAAGACTTTATCGAATCTTAATTTTGTATTGAAGTAAATATTTATCCTAAACGTGTCTATTTGTTTGTGAATATCAAAATTTAATAGGTATTACAATGTTAGCTTTGTCTACGAATTTACTTTCATTTTATTGTAGGTTTAATAATGTCTCCTGTCTGGTCAGTCAAGCTATTAGTGTATGGCCGTCGTGTAAAACATCGAGCAAACAATATAACCAGTTATCTTTATTCCTAGAAACTCATTCTCAGTGATTCTTAGAACATCCCTTTGAAAAAAGATGCAGTGGTGGGGAGGGGATACGTGGACATATCGCTGCGGGCTGTTTGATCTATCCGGATATAAAGTTTCTTAACAATATCACTTTACTTAAAACGTGACATTTGACTAATTTAAAATATTAAATCACTTTACATAAAAAAGCAATTAACGTAATTATATTTCAGTTTAATCATTTTAAACTATTTTGTAGCTTGCTTTGTTTATTATTAAGCAATATTTGTGATCGAATGTTATTTTATGCAACCAAAAACTTCTTTTTATTTCACAAAAAACTTTTAATGCAAGTGAGATGCGATGAAATGCATGAGATTACAACAAAGCGCACGATGTAGCACGCGATAAATCAACCGCAGCGGCTCCGGCTTTTGATATTGCCTTTGCCCTCCCTTGTTTCCGAATCACGCACACGACTGACCTATTAAATCCACAACAACAAAACTCAATTCAAAAATTACAAAAAACTACAAACAACATTAAAGTTATCATAGAGAATGTTTTAGTAATTAAGAAAATGTTATTTATTATCATATTAAACAGTTAAAAAAGTGGCAAATATAAAAACATTACATTTGACTATACTTTGCAAAGAACATGCCTACTTCGCCTACATTTCCGAGCTTTATTGCTGTACTAAAACTTCTTACTGGAACTAATGCGTTTGAGTTCTGTTTTAACTGCCACCGCGAAGCAGTTCAAATTGTATTCCCTAGAGATATTGGGGGTTCGTGTATTGTTTAAGACTTTATCGTTTCCATCACGCAATAGTCTCTAGAGAGGGCCAATCTTCATTTACATTATACAATATATATAACTTTTAATAAACCCTACCAATGTATTACGTCCTCAAACTATCCAAACAATAGAATGATAAGCAATGTTTGTAAACAGGTGGCCCAATTTATTATCGCTACAATACAGACAAAACTCTATAATTTCTAACAATTACTTTCCTTATTTGATAACTAAGGTACGTAAATAAAATACTCCATATCTCGATTCTTCAAATTCATTCTAATTTATATCAAAGATGCTAAAAATAAAAGAGTTGGTCGAGCTGATAATCTTATCGAATCACAAACTTAATAATACCGATAAAGCTATTAAATCTTTCACATGTCTTAAAGTTAAAGAAACAGAATATTTATTTAAATATACGGACAATAATATTATGTGTATGATAATAGAATCTAAGTATTAACTACATTGGAAGGCAAATAGAAATATTTTCACGCTTGGCGGCGCTACACACTACCAATATTTGTTACTAAATTTTGTTTCCTAGTATTGCGCTTAACACATTACCTGAGACGTGGGCAACATGCGTTATTGTAAGTTTGTGAGCGATGCGCAAGCTTGGCAAAGACGGACCAATACATTCCTATACCAAAGCCTGTAGTAAATTCTAATCGTTTCTAGTTACTGTAATGAAAACATTTTCCTCGATGCATTGATTGCCTATGTATTTTTGGTATTTTGAGATTTCTGGATCATTCGAAGGATAATTTTAAAAAAAATCATATCGCCTACAACTAGCTAAAAACAATTGTAAACAGATTTTTTTATTAATTTACGAGTTATGTGATAGTAACTTTATAAATAACATAAACATACTACATGTAAAAAACATAATAGCTTAAAAATTCAAAGCAGGCTATTACTTACTAAGAATACTAAGATATTTTAATGAATAAATCATTAATGGTTTAACGCCTAACATATGGTCTTCGAGGTAATTCCTAGTTGTCATTCACTCTATAAAGTATCAAGATGTATGAAGCGCAATCGAGCCTGTGAACTAAGATGGAATCTCTTCATTAGTATGAGCAATTGAGTGTCCGTGGTGCAGCGCTCACATAAAAAGCAAAGCAGCTGTCACATTCTATGTTATCCTGGTGTTTTATAAATGAGATGGTGATGCGCACTTTTAGCTAATTTAAATAAACAGATTGCGTAAAATAATACTTAATATGCATATAGTTTCAAGAATTATGTGTATTTTCCAATTTCCACTTATAATTTCCTCTATACACGAAAATAGTTCAAAATTATTTACTTATGTACATTCTTAAATATGTGTAATTCTAAAGTACGAGTAATATGTACGTATATTTATTAAAATGTGTTGTAACATGTTATGTTGTACATATTTGTATAGAAAAAAAATATCATTACAGCACGTGCGTAAGGAATTACTGGATAGTGCGCGTTAAACGGCTTTATAGGCGCACCTTATCTATGCAGTTTGTATTGTTCAGCTATTCTTAGACTCCGATAGCATTGTTACATTCAGTTTTGTTGTGTTGCTTCACTCACCACATGATATAAACGTGATGGATAATTAAACATAGGTTCGTACTTAATTGTTATTTATCAAGTTATTTGTCTCTCCAGCATTTTTAATCTAATTGGGGTAAATAGCTCTGCGAATTAAATTACACTTCTGTAAATTAAAAGCAAAACTACGAGCAAAATAAACCGCTCATTATAAAGCAATGTATAAAGCCGGCGGAGTGTTTCTAAACGAAGCTGTAGTTATTAGGTTAGAAACGTTAATTGGTGTATTCAATTAAAGCAAAGGCCTGTTTAATGTTGAGAAGTCAAGACGGAGAGCCGTCTTGTAACCCCACGGCCTCCTCGACACCAGAGTGTTCCCGCACACCCACTTAAGGATTAACACTTGAATACTAGTATTTTAATTGCCACTTTAAAGTAGCGTGTAATTCTCTCACAATCAAGCAATATTTTATTGTAATAGAATACTTAACTTAAATTACAAGTAGGCGCTATTAGAGTAATGTAACGCAAGTATCCTTATTTGCAATTCTATATAAATTCGATTTTAAAGAAATATTACTAACTTTTTGAAGTAAACGGCGTGCAATTTAACAAGATCTTGTTATGTAATTCTACGAAAAAAAATGTAGATATGAAAACTAAATTTCAACGCTCCGCACAAGAGCAGAGTGGCGCAGTGGAAGCGTGCTGGGCCCATAACCCAGAGGTCCGTGGATCGAAACCACGCTCTGCTAGGAAACTTTTTGTCTTTTTTTTTGTGATTCTTATTCAATGTTTGTATTTTGAATACTAAAATAACACGATTTTATAAAAAAATTATAAGTATTGTTTTATTTTGTTATAATTTTTAATAGTACGAACATAAACTATTTGTGAAACGTGTTGAATCATCATAATAGATTCAATTCTCAACGTAAAAAGTGTTTTAAGATAAGATATCCTACAGACGAATTGTAACCCACCTTTTGAGAATGTGGTTAAAAATGGATTCCAAAACGAAATACGTTTAGAGTTACCACATAATAAAATTGCGTGACGTGCGTTCCAAGATGTATATGGTAATTTACGATTGCATTTGTTATTCCCTAGTCATTTAACCCCAGTGGTTCAGCGATAATTATGGGCGCTCCCTTATTTTTCTAGGACAGTGCTTGGGGTTCGACCCTAACACCGGTCACGTGGCTTAGGCAACACGCACGCACCGGGAAGGTGCAAATAGATGCATTTTACTAATTATTTACCGTAAACGAATAAAAGTCATTCAAATAATTAATGTTTTTTTGGTGCTATAAAATGAGCCCCTTTTTAATTTAATGTATTTATATTATGGTACGATAATATATAGAATTATGTTTGTGAAAAAAGCTACATATTTATTAGCTTCGAAGCCTCATAACCCCACAGTTGTTCATACGTTACCAAACGTTAACATTACTTTTATACGTTGTCCAGTAATCTGTATAAATATTTGTTAAATGTATTCTTGTTGTATCTTATCCATTCCAAATCCGGCAGAGAGAGCAAGAGCAAGAGTGCGACAGATTGCAAGTAATACCAGAGGACAGAGTGGCGCAGCAGCGGACGAACCCAGACGATTACCTTAATTAAACATACCGGCCGAACGGCCGACCGGGGCGACACCACACGACTGCGAATTGAAAAATTCCTCGCTTCCCTATTAAGGAATACTTATTCCATTGTAGAATAGTGTTAACATCATCCGCAAATAATTTTAAAGACATCAATCATTGTTGCAAACATCAAGAGACAGATCAAAAACAAATCTGTTTGTTTTTGGCAAGAAACTTATTTTAAATAGACATATCTTCTCGCGATAGAGATGAGGGCAATGCCTTTACCCCACTGCAAGGTTGGCCATAGGCTAGTCTAAGCCGTACAATTTGAGAGCTTGATTGTATTATAAATAGGCAGGCGGATAGTCTTTCGTATTCCTCCCCGGAGTATTTTTTCTACTAGCTTGATCTAGCGATCATCGTTGATTAGAGCACTCACTTGAATGTATCGTAAGTTTATAGGTATAGAGAGGTAATTAATTAACACGTTTCACCAAGCTTATTATTTTACAAGCGTGGCAGGAAATGAGTTCATTGCTCGTGCACCGACCGCAAATTTTGGCAAGTATCGTTTTGAAAATGTTAGTACTTACTTAATAAAAACTTTTACCCATGCTCATAAGATCATAAGACCAAGAATTATTATCTACTTGGTTTCTGATAATCCTATCAAAATTCGCCTGTATTCAACCTCTAAATAAGAAGTAAGTATTGATTTAACATCTGTTTTTCATCAACATTAATTAATTCTAAAATACTAATTTATCATTTTACACAGTTATACGAAATGAGTTGTGATAAATAGCGGTATAATTAAACAAAAAAAATCAAATAAAAAGTAAGTATAAATAAAATAACAATTTACTAATGTAATACGTCGACTGATGACGCAATCTGCAAAAAATAACATAAGGGTGCGATTCCACTGAAGCGGTTCCAAACGAAAAGCACCGGAACTGATAGCGTTGAAACGACAACGTGATCTGTCACAAAATTAGCATGAAGTTTACCGTTAGTACTAAGAAATAGCACCAATACCCTGTCCAACTCGTATCCGCAAAGTTCACCTTTACAAGACATTGCTAACATTTAATCAACTATTTTGCATTTTGCAATATGAAAATCGAAGCAATATGCTAGAAGATTCCTTCAATTGTATTTAATCTTCTCTAACGTCTTCAGAACATTAAACCAAAGTTTCATTAAACATTTTTAGTGGTAAAAATGAATGTGGGAAAAATAAACAACATTGATTTAAATTTATAGTGAATACTCGTAACTTATAAGTTAGTGGTAGTTTTATAGAAATAGTCCGATCTAAAGTAATGAAGATGTTGTAGAAGTTTGAAAGTTGTGGAGAGTTGACTGGATACCGAGGAAGCGCTACGAAACCCACAAAGCGAGATTGGATCCCGGCCAACAATTTGGAAAGTTTAAACAACAAAATTAAAAAACTAAAAGCTGTAACTTTTTTAATAAACTAAAGAAATAAATAAACCTTTAACTGAAACGGAATCAAATTTATTTTTTATTTAAATAAGGATGCTTTCTGTTCCAAATTCCTATTTATCAATGTTCTATAGTTCAAGTAGCTTGGATTTTAACAGTACAATTTCTGTTCCTAAATGTTAACAATTTTTAAATCCAAGGAATTCTATGGTACTCATTGCAAATACGAGACTTTTAGAATGTCTTCGTTTGCAATTGCAACTATTATAATACGGAGAAGACAAGCATGTTTTAACACATTTCTAACAAACATTGCTCATCCAACTAGAACAGTTTTCTCTCAAAGTAAAAAATAACTACATTTAATTGAGTATAGTGATATATGAGTATCGTACATCGTTAGTACATAGAACAAATTAATAACAGGAAATAACTTTTTATTACTAACTAACCGTTGTGGTCGGTAGGAGCCATGTAGGGTGAGCACAGTGAAAGTATAGAACATGCCATTCTATCTGACATAGTTAACGTTGCACAATATCATTCCAATTAAAAACTTCTATCACCACCTTTCTTTTAGAAATTCCAACCTAATTCTCTGCTCTCGACATTAATTGGTGACAAAAGAAAACGGCTTCTATTGATCTAATAAAATTCTTCTAATAAAAGATTCATGGGACTGGACTGATTAACTAATCAAATTTTCTCAACAACATAATACATAAATCAAGGAAAATAATTCATTGTAAAATATAACACGGTAGCAAACATAAAATCGGTTAGTCTTGTGTTTGTATGAAGCAACTGGTAGAGCCGACTGGTATATGCCACATGCGCGTAATGGAGCTTATGTTGACTTATTTATAACGAAAACTTATACGGTTGCACAATTCAATAATGCGTCCGGATATTGCGGCGCAATGTGTGCGCCCGCGCAGGGCAAGCGGCGTACGTGAAATACTGTAAGGTACGTCCAGATCTGCGCGTTTTTATAGTAATTTCTTGTACATAACGTAGCGTCGCTACTGCGCAGTTCGGGAGCGATACGGGAGCAACTCGCGAGATCGCTTTAGTAAGGTGTGAACGCATCCTCACACGCCCCCCTCCCCTCCCGCGTACCATTTCTCTTCCTTAGCAAGATATGCACTACCCACTATGGCAGCAATAAAATTCTTTTAGACATTTCCTGTATACATTCTGTGCATGTTTCTATTCCTACATATCTCAGATGGTTATTTAAAGCAAAAGTGAAAATACAGCGATCATAAATTAAACTCGTAAATGTAAAACAGTGTGAAATTTTGAAACACTAAATGTGATGGGATATGTTAATGGACGACATAAAATGCTGACATATTGAAGTATAGTCTGCGTCAGATGCGTTAAGTGATCGTTTCATGTCAATTAAATAGAGACTAAGACGTAAGAAATGGTACACGGTAAACACTTGGTAACCTTCTACCGAAGATTCAATTTCGATTATTGTCATAAAAATGTTTTTCGATAATGTTTTGATGGAGTCCTTGATATGCTTGTAAAACTGTCATATAGAATTAAACATTGTTTTAATACGTTGCTGGTTGCAGTTAATTTTATTAATTGATTTAATGACCTGTTTGATCACTTATTCTAGAAATAAACTCAAGGCTGCAAGCCACAATTTCTGTTCGCGTCTATTAATAGAAAACCGTCTTTATTTCTTAACTCAATTGTTACATAAAGTTTTATAATATGTGACTCTCCGGTAGTCATAAATAGCACGTTAGTTACGTAACTCCAATCAAAATTCTATTTATCATCGTTAAGGATATTGTGTAGACCTAACTTCAATTAAATTAAATCTTGTCGGCAGTTTATACGGGTCGCATTCAATGAGGATTACTAACTGATTCATGATTTGTTAATAAGAACTTATCTCCATTTACTTTATGTTCCTATTGACTCTAATCGTGAAGAGATATTTGCTTGTTTCGTAGTTACCACATTATTATTATTGATATTAAATACCTAACTATATTGACTGTGGTCAACGTATGCTACAATCATTGAGAAAATAGTTAAGTATTGTACATACATGTTTGACGAACAAAATGTTAAAACTTAAAACCATAAAGCATGTAAAGAGCATAAAAAAATTAAGGTTGACAAAGAAACTAGCCAAAAATGGAACATTAATTGCTTGAGCTGGAAAATGGGAGCACAATGTCTGTAAGCCACAAACTAGTCTGTGCTTTGTTTGTGCGGTGTGGAAACCTCATCGTGTGACGTCAGCTGTGTGCTCTTGTGAGGCCTACATCGCGACTTGCGCAAACTAATATAACAATATGTGTTACAATTATATCTCACTTACGATAACGCTGTTATTTCTTGAATAATTCATTTGCAAGCAAATTGATAAATATCTCAATTCAGTCTAGTATCTTTCTAATTTATTCCGTTGTCTTATTTGTGTGACTATCCAGCTATTTTGAAGTAAATTTGTTTCATGGCGTGATAACGAGTATCCTCAAATGTTAACTGATACGAAACAACAATATAGAAGTGCTGTAGTTTGATATAATCCGCTTAACATCGCATTATAGTTGCTGCAATAAATAACAAGCGTGGTAACGTTAGTTATGGAGTTAGTTCTAATTATCTTTCTCAATTAGGCTACCAAAAGTTTTTAGATGTTTTTAAGAATTAATTAATCTATCCATATACATTCTAAATAAACGTTTGAAGTAAAGAAAAAGTTGGTAAAATAAATAAAGCAATAAGGCAAGCCACAACAAAATAGACGATGTTTCTTTTAGGTAAAACAATGACAATACGCGCATTGTCTTCGAAACCAGGTTAACGATAGGAATACCATAATAGTAGTCAAAACAATAGAAAGTAGGTACATTTACTTATTTTAAAGGTTTTGGTGACAGTGACTTCTAATTTCTAACATTACTTTTTACTATTTGAAATAAATCTAACAAAGGTTTGTTCTCCTTTTATCGCTATTTTTGAACGATTTCGTATTCTTTGGAGATCTACGAGTCAGTACTATTGACAGCGGTCAACGACAAATAGGTAAAAGGTGAAATCGAAACCGTTTCGTTCAAGTGCTAGACGACGATTACAGAAATCAACATCTGCGTTTCATCTATGTAATCCTTCGTAATTGGTCTTGCTATATTTGTTTTTTTTTCACAAGTTTATAGAATCTTAATCGATGAAAATGTTAAATAATTTGTCGTCTAGTTCCCACGCGAACTTCGCGTATAACTTGAAATCAAAAAGACCCATTACAAGGAGAAAATATTTTTCTACCGTTGAAAATAAGTCATCTAGTAATCATAATTCATAACGTATCTGTCAAACACATTTGTTAGTCAACTTAAAACCGTACTCGTCACATAAACTTTCGGTTATAGTGCAGTGACAACTTAATTGCCCAAACCGTCAACCATCTGAATGATTGAAGAGTGACTCGGCGATGGGTTGCGTCGTCACTCAAATCATACTATACAATGTGTGTTATAAATCTCATGATACACATTTTGGTCACTAAAAAAATAGCTGCTTATGTCAATCCAACGACGCCTATTACCGTCCAACCTTCATGTCGAAGTTCTATTCTGGTCTGTTACTACATTTTTTTTTGTCTCGTTATATTTTTTGATGAATACTTTTCAGTTACCTAAATTGTTGTGTGCTCTTTACAAACACACCTACTTAGTACAACTAGTCAATTACGTGTCAGTGTTGCTGAGACAAAGTTCTTTGCACCGACATTTCAAATAATATTGCCCAGAGAACATTAAATAGGTTTCTTAGAATTATTAAACGTATTATAAAAGGAGTAATTGTTCAACCGTGACTTTCATTTTATTACTTTACCTAACGTTGCATTATAATAAAAAATAAAGATAAAAATTGCTCACGGTAAGCTGTTTTTCTCACTTCTGACGATAAGAAAGGCACGGATAGCTCATTTTTTCATATTTGTTCGCTTTAATTTAACAAAAATGGGTGAAATATATCGATGACAAGAACCTGTTTACAAATAGTAACTATTATATTACTCCGGAACTAGAAATTGTTTTTTTTTCTTTGTACGTAAGTACTTAATATTAAATTTCATGAGTATAGATGTGTTTTTTGTAGCGTGTCTCGTTTGAAAAGGTTATTGACACATCTTGTACATATCATTACAGTTACAGGCGGCTGTGATTCACGCGGCATGATGTTTCAAAGTTTATGGCTAACATCTGTTTCAGTATAATTTGCCCAAGTGCTATTTAGGGCCTAATCTTTTAATAAAGATGATCTTACAAACTGTGTGTGTCTACACAGCAAAATAAATATTTTGTGCGACAATAAAATAAAATTAAATAAAACGAACCCTAGTCTAGTTAAACTTTCGAATACAAATTTGTTTTAAATAGAACCAATTAACGACAACTCATGCTTAAAACTTGTGTGTACACAATGACAAAAAACCCATTGTCAAGGGTTAGTACTGTAGCGGTTTCGAGTCCCATAGTAAATAATATTACCCGCTTGCATTCCGAGTCAAAAGTCGTGTGCGCCTGCGCCAGGTGGCCCGTAATATTTTTAGATTGTTGTTCATGAACGAATAAGGGAATAAATTTAGTTTTATGACTTCCATTCAAACATTGATTCATTGCATGGGGTTGTTTAAATTTAACACCATGGCCGTGAACACTCTAAAGCCTTTAACTTTAAGTAGATAGGACACGGGCACAGGTAAACGATAGTATTAGACCGAGTTTATGAAGAAAGACTTTATGAAAATTTTCTTGAAATGATAGAAATCGTGAAAGCCATTGTGAACGTTCTTGTTTTTGCTTAAATACAAGTTGAGTCAACAAATTGCGATTTCATACAGTTTTTGGGTTACAATAATTTTGTATAACATTGTAAGTAATTAAAAACGCTAAGCAGTGTTGAGTGCTCGTGCCTGTCAGATGGTGCGCGTGCTCCGTGAGGCGTGCTATTTTTTTGGAGGTCCACTGCGAGCTGCCCGCTGCCCGCGACCGGTTTGTGTTTCAGCGAGGAAACCCAAGACCACCAGTAACACGATACCTAACAAACTTAAATTAGACAAAAGATAAACATTTGCATTATTTGAACGTTACTACGTCCAAATCGTTACTTTCAAATTTAGTTGAAGGTCAATTAAATGATCATAATTGAAATAAAAATGTTCTTTATGTTCAACTCTGTTGTAAATAGTGTTGGGTGGTCCGTTGGGGATATTAAATAAAGGTTCCCACGTAACCACGTCGACCAGAAGTCGGGAGAATTCCAGAACGATTGCTACAAAGTCAAACAACTTATTTGAAAAGTATGACGAAGTATTGATCGATTGTACCCCAAGGTTACCCGGAGCTCACGACCGACTAACGTTGATTAAAGTAGATGAAATCCTAACCCATTTCTCCCTATCAAAAGAACATGCATTCAGGTCACTTGTCCTCACTTAATTAGTGCAAACGTGAGTTGTCGTTTTCTTAATTACGATAATTTTATTTAATTTTAAAAAATATGTAATGTTTAATATTACCGACAGGTAATTAGTACATGTACAGACAGGTATTTTAAATTTAAAATATTATTTCTTTAACATGTTGTGATGTATCGAGTATGGTGTGTCTTAGCATAGTACTCGTAGCAGTACCTATCATCTACAAAAAGCGATCCGCGGTTATGAGAGATACATCAAATGCGAACAAAGGGCACTTTAGATCATTGCGCCAATTGACAAATTGCAGCAATTACATAGTACATTAGGTATAATGGGTGCCCGTGGCACTCCCGACATGTTCATTAGAGGTATAATTAGGCACCTGCAGGCACATCTCCCGCACCGAACCTGCCGCACGGCCGCAACACCACTTCCGCCAAACGCTTGCGACACTTCCTGTATTTTGTAACGTCCGGCTTGTACTAAGCTTTAGTGAAGTTATTGTAACCTAATTTGGATCTTTACCACTTGTATGGTTGTTGTTGTTGTCATATCGCTTCTGCGTATAAACATCTAGCTTAATGTTTCCTATAGAAACTACGAGTAATTAAAGTAAAGTAAATACCAACCGAGGTTATATTTTTTTTCAAATGAACGACTCAATTTATAAAAAGAGCAGAGAGAAATTTTTATTTCGTTTTGTAAGCAGATATAATCTTCAGAGTATTCCCGGCAAAGCTTCTTAAGAACGCAAGAAATGGGACAATGCGGTGACAAAGTGCTTTGTGAGTCGTTGTACGAATGTGGTTTAATCTCGTTCCCAAGGTCCGAGGCAGGCGCGGTCGCGGTCGCCTGGTCTGCGGGCTGCGGGCGCCCCGCAGGAATGCGCACTAAATCATCGCGTATATCCGCCGCCAGCGATGCCGCGCCGCTGGCTGCCGGGCTCCCGCTAAGAGCTTTCGATCCGCACTGTACCAGCTACCCGTATCCACGCTATCCATCCGCCACATATTTACGTGTCTCATTCATAACGTCTACCGGTTGACTATTGCTGTTATGGATAAGGCTGTTATTTTGTCCAGTTCTAAATAAGTAAGTAGGTACTAATCGATATTTTAATTCTTTGAAATATCGGCCGGAGTCGTTTTGTTTCGTCCCAAAACATATAGTTTCAACTCAACATAGAGCTTTCTTTTAACTCATTTGTTAATATATTTATGATACAACTAGTACTAATTATCTATAAGTACCGTTTAAAAGGATGTAAACAATAAGGAATACCGTATCATTATGATTTAACTAATTGCACGGAGGCCTCGGTCTCAAAGCGCCGCCGACACACAAGCCCCATTGTCCGCTCCGTGCGCCGATAGCCTCGCATAGTCTCGCCACAAGCCGCACACACGATCTTAATTAACTTATAAACGCGAGATAGACAAGGCACAATGACTTCACTTTATACAATACTCATCTGCAACAAATAACAACCATTATCGCAATTTTATTCAAGGAATGTCTCTAACGGCTTATCGTATGTGCTAAATATGCGAGTATGTACTTCTATTTTATCCGTCAACTCATTCAAAGCTCATTAAATGTTAGACAGTATTCGAACTCGCTACAAGAAAACGGCGTTAAGTACCTACCTACTTATTCTTCTTTTATACTAGTTATAAGACTTAGAAAGTTGGCCTAATTATATTTAACCTAGATTTTCATATAAACGCCTAGGAATCAAAAACTTCGAAACTTCGTGCAAATAGTTTAATTACGAATTTTATATTATGTATTAAGCTCACGTATGCAGTATGCACGATATCAACTAATTACCTATTCTTACTTATACTCACATCTTCGTTATACTTGCAAGACTAAAGTCCATTGACTAAAAGCTTTAAAACCACAAGTGACGTTCGATCAAGGACGTTATAGTATGGAAATTCCTTGCGTTCGATACTGTGAAAAGAATGCGTCCATACAGATAATATATCGAGCCGTGTTACGTTCTTGTTTTACCAATAGATAAAATAGATTAAGTTGACAGTGAACTTGGGGCGATGTTTGCCGGCGCGTCGGCGGCCGCGTGGGCGCTGGCGCTGCACTTGCGCTTGCGCAACACTCGGGAAGTCGCTCTCGGCGTCGGCCCGCGGCGGCGCTCGGACCATCACACATTAGCATTCTACCGTTAACCACACTCGCCAAGGCAAACTAATGATGTCATACACACAAAACAATAGCGATATAACTGCACAGGGGGGCCCGCACATACAAAGTTATCAATGAACACTTTACAAACTGTTAAGATAGTTTTTGAAGTTAGCTATTTGTTTTCATACATATTAAGTATGTGCTCTATGATTAGTGTGGCATGCCGTAAGGGATGGCCAATCTTTTTACATGCAAATGTAATATCAATGATACAAGGTATATAAATAATTAGGTATAAAATAGTCCATTAAATGCAATAGATATTGCTTTTTACATAAATCAGCAGAATTGCAACTAATTAACAATTATTTAACAGTTTTGTTTATTTAAATTACGCATTGCATATATAGGAGTCGGTTAAAGGTGCGTGATAACTTTATTTCAATTGATAAACTCAACCGTCTTCGTGGAATGTTTATGTTGCATAAAATAACAACAATTTTATACAGAAAGTAATCAATGTTTACATGACTTGTGTAAGAAGTGCATTATAATGATAACACTATCATGGCGAGTACAATTTGCCGATAACATTGCTCTCTCCCGAATGACCTGCGACTCCTTAGTTCCTGACTGATGTCCTAACCTTCGTTATCATTTCACGCTAAAGACTCGATACTTCATTATGACACTACATTAGTTTACTATCGATGTGTGGTACTTGTTCGCAAGAATTAAGTTTTCCTCTGTGCATTTTTTAATCGATTTATGAAACGGATTGATTAAACAACGGTATAAATAATCATTTTGTACTTATTTACAGAGTTAAAGCTGGTTTTTTCACAACGTAGAAAAGAGTTTTAAAAAATCTGTGGACGTTGTTACGGGCACAACAATGTTATGAAAAGTTTTAATTGCTTAGATTATTAGATAGCCACGA
Organism: Papilio dardanus tibullus; assembly: GCA_013186455.1. Taxonomy (NCBI): domain Eukaryota; kingdom Metazoa; phylum Arthropoda; class Insecta; order Lepidoptera; family Papilionidae; genus Papilio; species Papilio dardanus. The sequence goes on along the minus strand of QDHC01002768.1, from coordinate 676,102 downwards.
CTTAGCAATCGGTTATCTGACCACAGCTACTTGATATGCATGTCACGGTTGCCAAGACCTCAGATAGATCGGAATTATACTATTTTCAAAGATTCCGTAGACCAGAAGCTAATTAATGTATTGATATTAGCATTTTAGATAGAACATTGACGTAGGAATTTGATGGAGATATGGAAAGTGCCAACGATTAATTGTGTGTGCGATATTTGATCCATTAATGTCACCCTACTTTAGTACGTTTCAGTAGTGCTTTACATACTATTGTTTTATTAACATTTTATAACGTTAACATTGAATCTCAATCTATTTGATAGCCCTTAGATCTCATAAAAAATATGTTTAAAATTTAAAGTAAAATTATTTCGNNATGATTCCAAATCCATTAAAAGCAATCAGTTATATTATTGAACTAAATACCAGAATAATCTCACAATTATTGCTCCACTTTAACTCTCCAATCGAAAACGTTACTCGGGAATCACTTAGGATGCTTTTGTAATGGGTTCATTGACTATATTTTGAAGATATAAGAATTAAGTATAGATATCATAAGTAACATGAATGCACTTCGCCTGATTTTTTATGTCAATGTAAAGATATTTTGAGAGCCCATTCTTAAGATTGAATTTATATTTTTTTAATTACGCATCATTTATTCATAGTCAAATATTCCAAAAAGTTAAACAATATATATTCTTAAGTTTGATCGTTTGATCTACCTTAAGAGTCCGATTTGAGTGGTTAGCTAACTAATTTTATTTATACAATACATAAATAAATAGAAACAAACCTGCGGCTCATTATGTAGCAGCGGAGTAGCAGCAACTTGCTGCTGCCGACTTTTGGACCATGGACAGCTCCAAGACATTTTTTCGCGCTTTTGTTTACATGTACACCGTAGGGATTTAAAATGATTTTAACACGATTTATATGGCATAATTTATCACGTTTAAAAATAGTAATCGCAGTAAATAAAAGGAATATTTACAAACCAAATAATTAATAGGTATGTACATAGAATATTTACGACGCAGAAAATTCGCTGTAGAATAAAAATGCGTCGTATAAACGCATAGCACGTGCAACAGGATACGAGAGCGTACGCATGCGTGCGTGCGAGCGGCCGCGCGCGTCCTGACTGGGAATCGGGAAGCCCTGTCCCAGTTAGCTCCCGGGTCCCGTGCGTTTAGCGCAGTACCCCTCCATTAGAATAATAAGAATTTACATTACATTTACTTTATAGTCTTTATAAAATCGGTAGCAGCGGATCTACAATTTTTAAGGGGGGAGGCGTAAAAATATTACAGTGCCGCCCCTGCCTACTTTTATTTCCATGAACCTTTATAGTTTCAGCTGATGAACTTGCCGCCCGGAGCACGGTTCCCGGCTTGCCCCCCACCCCATTAGATCCGAGGCTGCATTAGGATATTGGTAGAACATACAATTTTAATCAATTACTTACATAGTCAATCTTTGATTTTGTAAAAAAAAATGTTGTTTATCTTATTTTTATATTATTGTAACAAGTTTGCAATATTTAATTTAGGTAGGTACAACGAATGAGGTAATTTCCCAGTAAGTTCACTTTACCTCAGTGGTTAGTTTACCTCACCTATTAAAACACGGTGTATTAATTTGAACCTATTAATTGTTGGCAAGGTCAACGGAGCATAATCATTCTACTGTGTTGTGAATAGGTGGAAATGTGCTGCTATTAAATTACACCGAACTTTTTTGCCCTACTGATAGAATGGCAATGTTATCCTCAAATTTGAATGCATAAATGTACGTATCATTCCTCTTTATCCTATTATCCTATTTAGTTACGTTTCTTACAATTTCATAGACCTTTCATTCTATGGGCTCCATTACATGTCTATCCTGGTGTAAGCTACTATTTCAGAGCAGAGGACATCCATCAACAGCAGTAGCTGTTGCATGAACAAAAACAGTTTGAACAAAAACTATCATTCCCTCATAGGGTGAGGTATATAAAGTGGAATTGTGATCTCGTTGATTTTATGGTCAAAAATTTTTAAGAGATCAAGATGTGCAACTTGAGGACAGTAACTAAAATAATTCATATGTAGTATTTATTTTTATTAGATCAAAAAATAGTCAACGAGTAACACTTACCTCAGTGAAATATTTCTTCCTGAACTTAAACACGAGCCAATTCAAGACCATTATACTCAAAACTGCGATAATAACAATAGAATACATTAAGTCATAGGCCAAACTTGTTGTTATTTTTTTAATGAACCCAAAAAAAAAACAGTTATGGAACAATATCAAGGAATCGAGTGTAGGGGCGGTCGCTACAGTGATCGAATGTGAACTAATTCAATGGGGCACACGGACACGGCTCCGGCCGCCGTTGAAAGTGAGCTTCGACCTGCTAATGATAATTGATACTAACTAACCCAGATGAAAGTGCATATTACGATCAATTTTCACAATATTTACATACATGTAGAATATTTAGGACAAAGGACCTATTTATAATTATAGTGTAAAAATAAAACCACTCATCGTTTAGATATTATTATATTTTCGAATCTAAAATGTACAAAAAAATACAACTTAAAGGTAATGTACTTATAACGGCTGCTTCTGTCGATGAATAAAACAATGACAACTCGAATGTGTCGCGAGACAACGTTAGAGTCGGCTTCGGTAATTGACCATTACTGCAAAACGACCCGGGACAAGCTATTAGGAACGAAAAATAAAATAAGCCACACTCATACTATACAACTCTGAATTATTTCATTTTTATTTATATCTGTTAGATAATTTAATTTTGTATTATTCGACTTCTTTACCAAAAATAATAAATTCGTTTTCACTAATATCAGGGCGGTTGTGTAAAGGCTTCGATAAGACATAGGTGTACCACACGGTTGTACAAATGTCGTTTGTATGCTTTACCTTTGTACATAAACGTAACGACCTACATCGATTTTTATTTTTAACCAACCATCACTTTATAACAACTTTGGTTGTGTATTCTAGTCGTAAAAATATATCGTATTTTAGCTATTTACAAATATATAAACATACATACATACGATGCGTAGAAATGCAAAGCAACACGAGAGGCCTTAACTTTAAGTTCAAGAACTAAATAACACAGACTTAACGACCACCCGCCGGCAAGGATTCCGAGACTAGTGCGCGAGTTGCCGCGGCGTATTCGCGTGCTGCACGCCGACACCGCCGCCTCCTTAAAGCTGACAAGTATATCCCACCCGTAACAGTGTCTAACACCAATCATAATTATGCCTCTAAAATTATTACAATTAACACATGAGTTCGCTTAAATCCTTTGGGCGGCTGGCCAACATCTAAGATCACTCGCAATGTTCTAGGAAAAACATAATTAGCTTAGAAAGGTTCAGTGTACATTGCGGCACGTGTCCACTGCGGCGCGTACGCGTGCCGCATCTAAACGCAATGCATTCACAAAGCAGCCCTGTTGCAGACGACAGGCCAAGACAAGAGGCACGATTTTATACAAAAAATAAAATCAGTAATGTACGGGAACTGGATCACCTCCTTGTGTTAGCGACTGTCATCCATCGATCCTATAAATATATTATCACACATAATCTTATACAAAGGAATGGCAACGGAGCCCGAGGGCCCGTCGCACAGGTTACGACACACATCTAATGAGATGAAGTTAATGTTTAGTTGGCGCTAATTATGTTTTCCGTATGAAACAAAGATTCCCGTACCCATCAATGTTTCCCGACACTGCGCCAGTGACCGCTCGCACTCCGCGCCCCGCACAGAGCAGGCTTCGTCGCTGCTCAGTTATGACATAATGCTATCCAAATTTAAACCGTTTCACTGCACTGGATGGAAATTTTGGACCCTAAAAAATAGTTTTTATTTTTTACTCTGTGCGGGAGCTAAAATGCCTTAAAATTAGTAAATTGTCTTACATACAAAATTTCGAATAACAGATTATCATATAACATTTTGATATATCGTAGAACAAGTATCTCTTGAATAGTAATTATAATTAATGTAAAATCTATTAAGCTTACACATAACATACTCCACGTATCCACTTCAATTTTGAATGTTCATGAATCTTATAACCGTAATTACTTAATATTAGCAGCCAAATTACAAAAAAATATATACCATTAAAATGGAGGCGGTCGGGAACATAAACACAAGATATTCCACCAGCACTGGACTGGGCAGAGAGGGTGCGCGAATATCTTTATCCTCGATACAAAACATTGCAGAATAATAAGTCGTAAATTTAATTACAAACTAAGATTTGATTTTTACAATGAGGTATATTACATTACACCGAGATGAATATCTAAATAAGTTTTCATAGATTTATAATATAATTTAATCAATTGCGTAAAATTATTTCTATTCATTAAGCCAATTTAGTTTACTTTATCAAAAATTATGTTTCAAAATCTTAGGAATATTTTTTCGTTGATGATTTTATTGACCAAATAGTTTTTGCAACATTGTGTTCGCCAAAAAAATTGGCTTCCACATTAATATTTAATTTGACAATCTTATATGGGCAGTGTGTATATTATACATTGAGAGACATAAAAAAATGGAAGAATATGCTGACAACTATTTTAATAAAACCTTTGGAAGACTACGTTATACCATGATCTAACGATTTACTGAAAACATGAAGCAGGCAAATTGTTTGCAATTTAAAATATATAAAATAATAACCTCTCAGAGTACAAACGGTTTAATTTATTAGGAAATTAATAAAACCTATGAACCGGAGTGGAATAAATTGTATTTACAATGCAATGTGTGTATATCATTAAGTCGAGCTAACACTTTATTTTATACAATTTAATTATTGAATGCTTTCGCTAGATCTATTTCAATTTCGTTATAAATTTATAGAATCTTGGTAAAGGTGTTATTGAAAAAATACGTTCATCTTTATTTGTCGAGGCACCGATGTTTATTACTGTCATTGTATGTATTTACATAATGCGGATAACCGAGGTTTCATCTTGCAATGGACGTGTTTCATACGAGTCTTTATTACGTTAACTAGATTATCGTAAATCTGTAAAAAATATAGCCTTTGTGTACATTTAACTCTCACCGAGATGTCCAAAACTATTTTACGGCATTTTATGCTGTTCCATCTATCGTATCGATTAAAAAAGGCTTTAGTTTGTTCGATATCTTTAATACATAATGAAGGCAGACTGCGCTGTTGTTGGCCGTCGCTTGTACAAGTTCTCATCTCTCCGCACACTTGTATCGCTATCGTTGGTTATTGTTAACCTACATCTCACTATTTATAGCACTAGGATAATCGAATCATCAACGCGTACTGTTTTCATAAAATCGACAAATAAAATTGGTCAGTAGCCTAGACAATAACTATTTCGCAAGGGTATAAAAATATTTATTTCTAAGATATCATGGTTTCATTTGGTTTTAATAGATGTCTTACATATTATTTGTACGTTCATCATTAGATTGGTAATAATATAATAACACTTTTGAATCCAAGTGTAGACCTATTCCCTATATTTCATGTTTGGTGTTTGAAAAATTTTGTTTTTTGTTTCTCTTTATATAAAATACAACAATTTGAACTCTATAATTTACGCAATCTCCCACGCTCTATGTTAAGTACCTTTTAAACTCTTAAGTCTTACGTGCCATGATGATGCTGTATGATAAATATAAAAATAAGACGGGTAAGGATGTGGCTAGTGCGCCGGCCTCACGGCTGCTCACTAAATACAAGCTTGCGTCATTTACAAATGTGCTAGCATACGAGGAATTTATTATTTTATTCAGAGTTAAAGTTACGTATAAAATTGTGGTTTATGCAAAAGTTCAAAACTATTTTTAATATTTTTCAATGGTGGTCCCAAACGCAGGCTTTGTATTGTTAATTAGTTTTTTTTTATATCTATCCGTCTACAAATTCAATTTACTTTTGTGTTATACAAAGTGAAATGAATTAAAATAATGTACAAAATATTTAATAAATCGTATATTTAATACTCTTCTAAGATCGAGAACTGAAGTGATTGAAGGCACGGAAAAACTCGAGTATAAATGGAAATGGTAACAGTGTGTTCACTTGGAAGGGAAAACGAACCTAAATACTATACGCAGAAGGTATATTATGAGATATGTGAAAGTATCGCTCAGTGATGCTATTTACATTGACATAAGATTATTTAGAAAAGGTAATCAAACAGTACTCTATTGCCCACACGACTGTACAAACATTTATCTGCAAGTGTTTGGACATTGAAAAGTTATGATAAAAAGTTTTAAAATATAAAATCAATTACATCGAATGATTTCCTTCCTTTATAAAAAAATAAACGTATTTATAAATTAGTATTTTTTATTAATTGGTATTAAAAACATAGTAATGAATAAATAAAAAAAATGAAATTTAAAAGAATAATAATATTAATATTAATACAATAGTGAAATATATTTGTTATAACGTTTCAAGAGGTACAATTAATATGTCATTGTAAGCAGCATCAGGTTGGACTGTTGCTGTGTCCAGTATTCAAGTAAACACGATACGTATGTTTAAGTTTGGGAACTTGGTATGAATTAATTTTATCCAGACTTTACCAGCTACAAAACAACATTCGAACATTTTATGTCCCTTAGTTGCTTCAGAAAATCTTTACCGGACTACCAACCAATATCATGAAAAATAACATTGAAAGAATATCATAGAAATTATGAAATAATAAACCATAACTTGAAAATTACAATAACTTTAAACGTAAAAGAAACACAATGATGACGTAACAAAATATTTACACTAAAGCAACAGCTATAATTTAACAACACGGTATTTACATACAACATGATTGTTCTGCGAGCGCAAGAGCGCAGCGACTCCCCGCCTACTTTTTCATAACAGGTAACATCTGACTTCCATACTATAATACATAACGTTCACAACGCCAAAAAATATGTGATTTATTTCTATACAGTATTGCACGCGGTATGTTTCTATTGTACATCGTGTAGGTTTACGAGGCGCACGAGTCGATCGAGTAGCGGATTATGAATGTTTACTCCCTCATAGGAAGCTCCCGTCCTATCTTAATCGAATCTAATTTATAATCTATACACGAAGAGCGAGAGACCGACGAGCGCGGTTCTCAGAGAAGCCGCGGTCGCGCGGCGCTCGAAGGTAAACTTTACAAATAGAAATGATCACTAGCTCTACACTAAAACTAAACGTCCCCGCGAGGAGACGTTCTATAAATACGTGTACTATATTATTATGCCTCACGGTCGTGAGGCTTACAGCCGTCGAGGTACCACGTAGAGCGTAACGGGGAACGCGCAGGTTCGTTACGTTGGAATCCTAGGGCGCGCGTCACTGCGACAGCAGCTTCTGCAGCAGCGAGGCGCGCGCCGCCGCGCCCGCCGCCCCATCACCGCCCGCCGCCGAGCCCGCCTCCGTAGTACTCTGACACAAAATTTGCATTCAATCAAACCACATCCCAAACATTATACATATGTGACAAAGCCTGAAGACGCATCCAATTCTCTTACTAAAAGTGGAATTTTCCAACTCTCAATATACCATATGGATGACAAAGATCTTAATTCAAAATTTATTATAAATATTATATTATGTTGACACTGAATTAGAATTTACATAATAGTAACAATGAAAAAATGGCCACATTTTACATCTACAAAAAGTTTAGATTGCCTCACTAGAACAAACTTATAATTTAAATATTTACTGATGTTAAAAAATCATAAATGAAATACGCAGCTTTTATTTTAAAAAGTACATCAAAACCTGCAAGGCAAAAGAGTACACAATTCAGGCGGGACCTTACAAGTTCAAACGAACTTTTTTTCGTCTAAATATTGAAACTAATACAAATGATGTCTATGGGCGGTAGTGATTTGAATTAGGGCATCATAATAAATTTACGAGAGTCGATCAAATTACACACATACTAAGTGCATAATACTATGAAGAGGAAAATTATCAAAAATCTATGTACCCTCGTAGGGTACCGTAAATTTTTGTTAACGTGAAGTGTTGGACATTCTTTGGGCCTTCAAGACACGTGTGGACTCTTTTCCAACTATTTACATAAATGACTTAAAAATTAACACATAACATTGCTTGTCAGAGCCAACAAAAATATTAATTTGTTATAATTATTGCATTAGTAAGCAGTGTTTTTGTTACTTGATTGAACCTCGTTTTATCTTGTTGTTAAAGCCCTTTAAGAATAATTTATGTAGTCATGCATCGTCTTATATAATACTGCACTCAAATGAAATAATTCGGATGCTATAACATTATAAAAGCAAATAGTAAGCAAAGTTTTGCAAAATCAAACGATTTTTTCACTTTATTAGTTACAATAGTCTGTTATTACCTTCACCACACTTTACTACGCATGCGAATTACCCCTTGTCTTAAATAAAAAAGCTTAAATTTCAACTGGTACAAAACCCTAAAAGCGAATGTTTGACGACATTTTCAACGACTTCTTAATCTAAAGAAATATGTGAAAATGCGCAGTACGCATGTATTGTAAGAAGTAGTATTAGACATCACATCACAAAAGCTTCTGTAACAAGATTAGAAATGTACCAATAAACACCGTATATAAACGTTAAACTCTATTTGGACATCGCTTTCAAATGTCACATTTATAACAATAGCAATGAAGAATATTGTAATAAAATGTCGTTTTGGTAGTAAAACACAAATATAACAATGTTAATAATTATTTACAAAAAAACTACAATAGCAGAGTCGGCAAATTTTGGCACATTTCCGTGAAAACAGCTTCTAAGTATCAATCAATAAGATCGATTGACAACACACGCAGCAGAGCAGACTCAATACGCAATATCATAGGTATGTAGAACTACAAAACAATAAAAACCGATAGAGATAGGTGTGGTAACTATGTGTTTAGGTCTCGCTGGGCGCCTCCCTTACCGGTGTGCTCTGTGGCGAGTCCCACGAGCCGGCGGAGCCCGGGGGCGCCGCGCCCCCCGCCACACCGCCGCCACCTACGTACGTACACACGATACATTGTCCGCACACACGCGCCCCCCTCCGCCTCACTCACGCCTGCTCCGATCTCCACATCTCTTTATATTCACTATTTACAAATATCATACATCCTTCCAATAGCTCCTTAATATATCTACAGTAAGAGTT
>QDHC01002768.1:630575-665378 GCA_013186455.1 Papilio dardanus tibullus | reverse complement strand
CCCGACACAGAGCTCTGCAACACACGAATAAATATATGCTACAGATATTGCAATAAAATCTGTGTCCAATAATCTAAGTGATGTAATAACCACATAGATAATATTATAGGAAATACTTCACCATTACATCTTTACTACTTGACATTTACCGTTATTGCTTGGTATATTACTTTAAAAAAAGATTTTTCTGAATCATGTTTAAATAAACAATAATTAAACTTACACCCAGCTGCCGGCTTAGCATTGGATTTTGTTGGGACGTTGGGATTTTATTTGTACCGTAATTTGAACCCATTTGATCTGAAAAGGGGAAGTTTATCAATAATGTTACAAAACAACAATAAACTAAATTTATTAAAAAAAATATATAAGGCTATTTAAACGACACAAAATCACGGAAATGCATAGGAGGCGTATAACTGTCGCAAGACGCGAACAAAATTTGGAACCAGTCAAAGTATAAAATTTCAACTAAATAGGCATCAAATATGTATGTTTTATACATCTCTTGTGTGCACAAATTCCTCAAGTTTCCGCTTCATATATGGATACATACTTTGATGATAAACATGATGGTAGTCAGTGCGGGTGAGCGCCACGTTGGGCGGCGTGGCGTTGGACACGAGCGCGTTGATGGTGGAGCCCAGGTCCGCCTGCGACTGCTCCGTCGCCTGACACACACACACAAACAAACATCTTCAAAATCACTAAAAAACAATACCTAAAACATAATCATAATTATTGTACATTCAAATTTGAATACAATACTTATTCTTCGACACTTTTGAGAAATTTGTTTAATAATTCTATGAATCATTACGATCGCTTTTGTTATGGTAAGACCTGAATACCGCTAACATTAATATTCAGAATAATCATGAGATACCCACTATGGGTGCAAGTATTTGGAAAAAAACAGCGTTGTACTGTAATAAGGTAAAGTAGGCATTTAGGGTACATAATATTACCTCTGGCGAGACTAGCATCTGCTGCGAGCGCTGCTGGTGCAGCAGGCGCACGCGGTGCTGCTCCACCAGCGCGCGCGACTCCTCGCCGCGTCCCATGCCGTACATGCCGCTGCTGCTGCTGCCCAGGTTGCATGATATCTGAAACAAAACATATCGTTCACAAACTACCTCTTGCCCGCGACTTCAAATATAGTAAAAACAATACCATATGTCACCCGACCATAGTTTAACTTCCTAATATTTAAAAGAATCGTTTTAAATCAGTTCATTTGTTTCGGACCCTATTCAATGTAAACAAATAATCAATCCATTCATTTTTATAACATCAGAATCGAAGCACAATTAAACAATAAAATCAATCCGATCTTTTATGATGACAACTAAAATAAAATGTATACAGATGATGATACATACCGGACTCTGCACAGAGTACACCGGAGGTGGTCCGGGACTGGAAGACACGGGGATTTTGGAAACCGCCTCGTACTGCATCAGACTTTGGGTTATCGCGTTGATCACCGCATTCTTTTCTTTCACACCCTGATAACAAAGTTCATTTTATAATGTTTGTCACATATGCCTTATTTTAAAAGTGAGGATGTTTTATTGTAATTTAGATTGAGAATATTTTTGTTACTTACAGTGAACTCAGATCTGAGCTGTCGGTTCTCCAAGTTCATGAGCACGCTAAGGTCTGGCGCGGGCCGCTCGGCGTACGGCATGTTCTCTATCACCTCGTCCAGTATGTACGAGAGCATCAGGTCGCTGGGCGCGTCTGCCTCGCCCCCGCCGCCACCGCCGCCGCCACCGCCCGTACTCGCTTGACTTCGCGAGTTGTCGTTTCTGTAAGTTTTACTTGTTAACTGCGACAATACTTGCGGGAGGTAAGACTCCCGACTCTTTCAACAATGGTATAAAGAACTAAGTCATCGATAATAATAAAAAAATTGTAAGTGAAAAATCTTATAACGCAGTCATTAGATATTGTTCATAAGAAACGGGATTCTGAACACGATTTAGCTGATTGAAAATCACGAAAGTTTAAAGTTATATACAGTCATTAGATGTATCGTTTCTATTGTTGGTTGTTACATTTACAAAGAAAAAAGAACCAATCAGTTTTTGTTGTCTCTACCTAACACAGTACACTTGTAATGGTAAGGTTGTTCAGTGTTGCAAGGTCGTATCCAGTGATGTCTGACCAAATTAAATATGAAGTAAAATTATATTCAGAATTCACTACTCCTTCAATTTAATTATAAATAAGTTGTAAACAGATTAACAATTAACGTTAAAGGATGCTACGCAACCGTTTTATGTTGGAAATCTTTTAATGTGCAATGATTGTTTTATCAGTACTTATCAGCCAACCTACATTTGTTGCATGTGGCTTTAGTCATTCTTTATTTCTTTAATGTATAAATATAATATATTCTCCTTTTATCTTCTTCATTTATATATATACTTTAATTACATCACTACAACGTTTAGTAATGTTTTTGATAAATGCAATAGAATGCAAAAACTGCTATACTTATACACTGATTATAAAGCAAAGAAAAGATTCAGTCACTGGTCGTATCAGTGTTGAAATTTGATGTAACGGTGGTATTGAACTATGACGAGTAGATGTTGGTTGGTGAAACATTGAATGAGTGAGTATACTGACGAGGGCTGAGTGTTGTAGGCGTGGTGCTGCGCGGCGTGGGCGGCGTGGGCGTAGTGCGCGGCGGCGGGCGCGTGCGGGTAGCCGGCGCGCGCGCTCTGCAGCACCATCTGCAGGTGGCTGGGCACGCTCATGCTGGCCGTGGTGCACGTGGCGCTGCCCACGCTGCCCGACACGCTCACGCCGCCTGCAGCGCCCACGCTCGTCGTCACCGGGCCCACGCTGCCACCGTTCACGTTACTCGCACGACTGCTGTACGCACAATTATAATATTACTGTACTTAACCAGGACCCAAAAAAAAAACATTTTAAATATGTTACTTTTTAATACATTTTATAAATAGACAGTACTCCACTAGATTTATTATAAAGTGTTTCCTTAGGCATTGGCCACATATAAATTGTAGAAATGTTTATTATGATTATTAAAATTTGAATAGAAAATAGTTCGATATGTAATTGGGTAGATAGTTACTGCGGAGTGATCATATTGGTCAAGTTGGAATGATGGTGCTGGTGCTGCGGTATGTGCGGCAGGCGGGGCCGCGGCACGGCATCATAGCCGCGCAAATTAGGCGTGGGAAAGGGCGTGGCCTGCTCCAGCAGCGCCACCAGGATCTGGTTCTTCTGCCGCAGCGGGCGCTGCGTGCTGTTGCTGCTCGAGGCGGGGCTCGCCACCGTCGACGACGCCGCTGACGAGGCGACCGATGCCGCGCTCGATGTCACTTGCTGCACAGTGCATTGACCGTTTCAAACGCGCCTTTACATTGTGCTTGTATACGATCGATAATAAAATGATTGTAGGACGAGTTGTACCTGCTGGTTGTCAGGAGTAGCTCTCTTAACGTTAGTGGGCGTCTTATTCTCTTCATACTTTCGCTTCATTCCGATTCTTTCGAGGTAGTTATCACTGGTGTCCTGGGCGCGGCCGTTGCCGGAGGGCCCATTGCTGGGCGAAAGTAACTGAGAGAGCAATGCGCACGGTTGTGACGTTCCACGAGTGCTATCGGAACCGTTTCTTCGATTTTCCTCATTGTCTTCGTCGGATTTTTCTTTTAAAATCTAAAATAGATTCAATAGCTTAGATTTTTTTAATGGCATTTTGTACATTTGTATGTATTTAATATTTAAATTTAGAGAACATTGCCCAGTACCGTATTTACAAAATACTGTGAAATGTCTTTTGTGTTTAAAAAATCTACCTACCCTGAGTAAAACTTCTGAGTTGTTATGATGAGGTTGCTGCATGTTGTGTGGCGAGGGCTGATGCTGCATGGCGTGCGGCGCGTGCTGCACGTGCGACGCGTGGGTGGCGTGTGTGGCGTGCGAGGTGTGGCCCGTGTGCGGCGTCTGCGGCGTTTGGGGCGTGTGCGGTGTGAGCGGCGTGTGCGGCCCATGAGGCAGCAGCGGCCGCGCGTGCGCCTGCGCGGTGTGCAGCGGGGAGAGCGCCGGCCCCGACCCATGCGGTGTGTGCGGCGTGTGGGGCGTGTGCGGCGTGTGAGGCGTGTGAGGCGTGTGCGGCGTATGCGGCGCCGACGTCTCGCTACTCGTCGCCTCCTCGTCCTCTTGATTGAGCAGATCTTTTAGGATACGATTGTTCGAGTTTACAGAATCGGAAACACCTGTTTTTTTGCTAAGTAAGCTGCGAAGACGATTGTGCTCCTCGCCGGGAACGGAGGATTGCGATCCCTCGTTGGACGGTGGTGCTCGAAGCGTTGGTGGTGTGCTCGATTCTTCCCCGGTCACCTCTTTCCGTTCCTTCGTATCTTCACAAGACATTTCCCCGATTTGAAAGCCCGGGGTCCAAGATTCGAGATCGAAATCGTTAATCGAAAACTGTCCATCCGAGGGACTCATTGAGGAGCGATACCGCGTCTCGCAGCCGGAGGACTCGCCGTTGGCGACGGACGTCATCAGTGGCCCGCCGGCTGACGGTCTGGAGCCGGCGACATCCAAGAGGTCGACTTCTTCGTCGCCGAGGACGGTGTGAGTCGACATTATAAAGTCGGTTTCGGCCGAGGTCGGCTTCGCCTTAAAGAGGCGCGATTGAGCACTGACTCTAAAAGAAGGCTTATCGGCTGCAACGCGTAACCGAAAGGGCGCACTCACTGCAGGCGGCCCGGGTCCGCACAGGGCCTCTTGCAAATGCGCGGCTACGCGAATACGATCACTGCTATCGACTAGTTCCAAATAACAAGCACCCACTAGAGGGAGGGGAGAGTTTATGCAATTTTCCACTCCACTTAAATCGCAAGCTGTAATCAAAAAAGTGTATATGTGAAAGTATTAGATATTACTTAGTTAAGTAAGCACAATGAAAGGTTAGGGTGAGTAAGACTTACATAAAATAGTATATTTGCAGTCTAGTCTGAAGATGATGTTCTCCGGGAGTTTGGTAGCGATGGCGGGCGGGCCGCCGTCGACTGGGAGAAGTGCGGCCGACGCGTCCTCGCAGCGCCGGATGACGCACATGACGGAGCCGGCCTCCTCCGGGCACGAGCCGCGTACCGGCGCAGCGTGGATCACAGCGTCCACCAGCCTGCTGCACATACTAAACTCTTTATTCCTTACATTCCGTCATTTTTCCTTGGCATTCATCACCCAAGTTCGACATCACATTTTGTGCCGATATTTGTAAAAATCCTAGAACGAAGGATCCCAGATGGAAACTTCTTTTGTAAATTTAGTTTGCATTTCAACTGTGCTTTGTAATTTGCATAAGCAGTACACGCAGTTACATGAGTCCATATTGATGCGTATTCTCGGTGATTCAAATGTTTAGATCCGCACTTCTTATGCAAGTCATTATAATACTAATAGTTAAAATGAATCAGCTTTTAAACGTCTATAACTACCTACCGACGTTATTCACTATCGTAAAAGCAACTGACAGCAGTGGAATTTAGTAAAACTAATATTACAATATATTTTATGTCAATTTCTACCTAACATGGACAACAAATGAATTGACTTGCCGAGTACAGTGCACTATGAAAAGGCACAAAATAACGGGCGATATATTTTAGCAAAAAAACTACTTTATTTTTTTATTTTTTTAGGTTCAATCCTAAAAACTCATTTGCACTTTGTGCCAAATCAAATGACTATTTAATCAATATCTAAGCAATTAATTACAATTTAAGTGTTATATTGGATTCATTAAATTATGCATTAAAGGTACGTATGTATAATTTGTAAAAGTTAGATAATTGAACAACACAATTTTGTTCACTTACGTCCCTTAGTATAGGATACGTACCCAGTAACGTCGTTATCATTAGGGCTTTTGAGAAGAAGACGGACTTGTGTGGCTTGAAATTTATCGATATTCCCCGAATCCCAAACCAGCGACTGCGAATTTCTAAGCAAAGGTTTCAATTTCGCATGATCGCCTTCGTGTAGAAGTGAAAAGATCGATTTCTTGTACAGTTCAATTCTGTCGACATTAATAAGATCTTTTATGTTTTCTGACACGCATATGATATCCCCATTAGCATTTATTTCTAATAGGACCCAACCCAGACTGCTAGTGTACAGTTTCAGAGCCTGGAATCAAACAATGTTAATGTATACGAATACTAATAATACATATGTTTGATGTTTTGACAATAGAGAAGCATGTATACCTCGATGAGATGGTTGACGCTGCCGTAGTGGAAGCCAGCAGGGGCGGGGGCTTGGGCGCCGGGCAGAGCGGGCGGGCCGAGGGCCTGCTGCGGCTGGGTGGAGCTGACCTCGCCGGCCTGCACGGGCGAGCGGCGCGCGGCGCGGCGCAGCGGGCACTCGCTGGGGCAGTCGCGCCTACGCTTGAAGATCGCCTGGATCTGGCGTTTCGCCTCGCGGACGATGCCGTTCTTATCGGGCTGCTTCAATTCCGCCAAACAGGTGCCAAGGAGTTCCTCGAGCTGGTTTATGGTCTCGTTCTCCAGCTCCCGCCGCCTTTTTTCGTTGTGACACTTATTTCTGAAATAAAGATCGACAGTCAGTTTTCGAACTGATGATAACTTATTTCTAACCCGGATCGAGATAGTCTCAAGTTCGGTAGCCAGTACTAAATTATCAATTGATTACGATAACGGTTACTTTGAAGATGGGAGTTACATAATACGCCTAACATTGATAATTTGTTTATAAATGATAGACAAAATAACAAAGTTTTAAGTAAAAGTTTAAATACCAAAAGATTTATGTAGGTACATACCAATCGAATATATTTAAAATTCGCAGAATACTCAAGAAGTTATATTGTTTATAATTACTTGACACATTACTAGTAGTAAATACAAATGGCTGCACTCGGCCAATGCGAGACGGGCCGCGACCGCGAGTCATCAGAAGTCCAAATCAACCCTGAAGAAGAGCCTCCGACAGGCTCTAAACTAGTAAGTCCCGACACCGGATCTTAATTACGTGAGTGCAGCGTTTTTATTTACTCAAAAAGTTATAGAAGTGTAGTAAATAATGGAAGAAAAAAGGATATGTTTTTATTGTCTTTGCAATATGAGGACGTTGTCATACCATGACGAGAGCAGGTGAATAACAACAGTAGCACAGATTGGATTGAAGCGGTGTAGCAACCGCCGTTGGGTTACAAAACGTTAAGCAACATCGCCGTAGATTAGATAAGAAAAATATGGAGAGGACAATTTTTTTAAATATAACGTCGCAAACTTGCTCAAGCACATCACAATGACTAATCACTCACCGGCTCAGAAATCTACAAATAATATTATCGCTGATAGATTATGAAATAAAATAGTACTACTCATATTAAAAATACCTATGCTAAGTTTAAACTGAAAAAAATACTCGAGATAGATAACATTATAAGATCAAAACCCTCTTTCTGGTCTTTTCAAAAAATTTACCTACATAAAGAAAACAGAATATTACTCAAACCAGAATTATTTTTACGGAGCTAAACGTTGCAGTCAAAGGCCTGAAAAATGTCACTGACTACTCTTCGCAAAATAATTACACACAATAGTGTGTATGTGTGACATTATTGTACATTTCCGAGTTTTCGTAGTCTTTGAACGAGATATCCTGAATCTCTAATGGTCTTTTATCAATACTACATTTATTATATTGTTTGGTTATAGAGAGGCGCGCGTGCCGATGCGGCAAAGCGCTGCGGTTGTGAATATTCGTAGGCGGCGTTGATCAACTGTAATTAGGTGTGTCGCTTCCTCGTCTGTCCTTTATCTTTAGATTTCTCAGAAATTAAGATTTACTTACTCCCTCATAAATTGTACCTACCTCTTAATCTTTGAGAAACAATAGTCTTAATAATACGCATTTAAAACGACATCATTTATTATAATTAGGTAAACAAAAAAGACAGTGAAATTGCATAAATTAGCAATGACATAATTTTCCGAAGAATAGACTGCATGTGACTGCAATAACTTAAACGTTCATAAATCATAATAAGCGTAATTTCTCGGCTAAGAATGCAAAATAATGTTAGCAACACATTATGCAACAGCGCGTGTACTCCGTACCGATAACCGATGCGTTGACACCAACTAGTCAACTCCTCTTGACTAGTCAACGTTAACCTTAAGATACACTCTCGTGTGCTAAAGTCGCCAGTTAATCGTAAATACCCTCCGATTGTAATTTGCCAAACCATAAAAAGGATCTGCCTAGCCAGCCATGGTTATCAATACACTGATATAATGGTCACAATTCTAAAGTTACATATATTTTAAATGACTTTCTTATTAAAAATTGTAAGCGTGTACAAAAGCAAATCACTTGTTTTACTAATGATCTGTAATCAGGAGATTGGATATGCATTCCAAAAGTTTAGGTTACACACAAACCAGTGATAGAGCAAACAATAACATCAGCTCAACTGGGCCGGCTCGAACGATGGTATTCCACAACTACACACAAGGCATGCGTGAATTGGAACCAATTGCGTGTTCCTTCTGATGAATGTGGTACCAGAGTACTAATTTTAGTCTACTTTCCCTTTAAAAATTATGGGAAATGGAAGTGGATATATAAGGGGAGGGGACGCATAGGAAGGGAAATCCACTTTCTGTGCGTCTCCTCCTCCTTCGGTTAAATTAGGCACCAACATTTGCAATTGCAATTTGTCCATGGGCACCGATCGCTTCGCTATTTTGGGGAATGCAGGTTGTCGCTTGTTTGTTTCCCATCTTATGAAAACGGTGCGATAAAGCACAATCATTAGCTTAAAGATTCACTCGACTCAATTTATTAAAACTTTAAACTTTGTACATACCTATAAACCCCTTTTAAAGCATCGTAAAACTTATTTTCTAAATTAAATCTAATAATAACATACGTGATTAATAGAATAGATTATTAAGTGACAAACACCTTGACAGACTAACCACGCTCTAGATAGCACCAACACGTCTTTATGCTGTAATAGAACAAAAAACTACAAGCAGCCAGCTCGGTGTAATGAGTAGTTTATTACTTAGTTACATTTTGAACTATCTAATCTTTGTTTATCATACGATACCAAACTAAAAGTCGAACCAATTATAACAAGTGCACGATAACAGCGACTTATGAAATATAAGAAAAGATCATTGCATCTTTTCCAAGAGCAATAAACAAAAGTTGGTCAAATCACATATTTGTAACACTTACTTTCAAGTATTTTATAACTAAAACTTTAAATTATTTATTAGCATTATGTATCCTGTAGGTAAGAAGCGTTCAAAAGGCTGT
This sequence comes from Papilio dardanus tibullus, assembly GCA_013186455.1. Lineage (NCBI taxonomy): Eukaryota > Metazoa > Arthropoda > Insecta > Lepidoptera > Papilionidae > Papilio > Papilio dardanus. The sequence continues at coordinate 656,030 of QDHC01002768.1, read as the reverse complement.
AAATTTGAAGAATGTAACGCGAATAAGCCTATTCCTTTCGAAGCAATTACTCGACTCAGAAAAAGTCGTATGCGTCAACTAGTCTCTTATAAGTTAAGCAACTGTTTCCAGTTATTTACAAATATTTAGGCACAATACCTTATCGTGTTACCCTAGTTAGTTAGTTAGTTATACCTAACGAAACGGTGACATCATTCTAAAATAAATGCAATCTAATTTAAAGCAGCCGAAGATTGAGATCATTTTTAGTGCTATTGCAATAATGGCATAAGAAACCTGAGTCGCTATGTACCTAATTAAAGACAAAACAAAGTAATTGTATTGTATCTCTATATTTATTGAAGTTCGAATTAATGTATTTGATATGTTTTTTTTGTCTGAAGTAGTTATTGTCTGACAATCCAACAGAGCCGAAAGGGAATCAAGATCGGAGCTGATTCATCGCGTGACATACATGATTGCTTTCACGAGCATCGCTCATAACTAACATCATCCTGCTAATTGAAGTAAATATGACGACTTATTACGATAAATAAGAAATTTTAAAATGTGAATGTCTCACTGCCTGTCTCAAGTTTCATGACATTATGTTCAAAAAATAATATGTATGTACGAAAAGCCCGCGGGTCGTAGGGAAACACTAATGTTTATAAAAACCAACACAGTGTTTGCTTCCTAAAAGAAGCCTGACGACGTCGACAGACTCCTTGTCTGGGTGACGAATGACCTCTGAAGACCATTTTAATTTATCCAGCAATGAAAGCTAATAATCACACAGTACATTTTCATAGGTTTGACTAACGAGGCTTAAATATCTAAATTTAAATTTAAAAAATCAACGCTACTCGGGTCAACGGAATAAATATTTTAACAACGTTCACAAAAATTAGCATGGGTTTAGATTTTTTCAATTGTACATTCCAAAAGTCTCACCTCGTGTTGGTCCACTCTATAAATTCTACATCCTAATACAGATAATACGTGCACTGTTGATAATAGAAGATTCCACTGAAATTTCTTAATTTCCCAAATATTCACTCAACACCCGAATTCTATAATGTGATGGTCGAATAGAAATAGAATTCTACACGCTTTAATGGCGAAGACAAGTTTAATTAAAATTGGATAGAACCAAAATACAAACTATTATAGTTATGAAGTTTGCTAAATAAGTTTAGGAATTGATATGAAAAATATCGTTACGATAAAAAAAAACAAAAATAAGTACCTAATTGTATTTGAATACACGCACTTGTGGGTATTGCGTGTTTCACGAATACATTTCAAAGAAATATTTTATATTATTTTACACTATATATATTTGCAAACAAAAATATATAAAATTGGAAATATAGGGTTTATGACGGCTGATAAAGTTTGGAATACTGTGCCGACCCTCCACAGTGACTAGCAGGTTTATGCTGTTATAGCAGCTAGCATCCAGCCTCAACTTCGCTTGAAAAGATATATCACTCGCTGCTAAAGTTTTTGAAATCGATTAAGTAGTTTTTAAGCTTTTTCATAGAAAATCACTATGTCTAGGAAATATATTGTCTATAGTTTAAGATTATAGAAAATGGAGTAGCTAAATGCTACCATAATAAATACAAAAAGCAAAACTTGAAATATCAAGCATTGGTTCTAAACATAATAGGGTGACATCAGTCCGCATTAGGACGTTTCATCATTGGTTGTGACCTATCCTAAGCGATGGTTGCAGACCTCCGAATCTGCCAGGATGTAACGTAACTCGATCCCCGAATAACGCGGCGGTATTTTTTATAGCTATGGAACCTTAGGAACATAAAACCGGTAGGTCGCGGTCTGATCGCTCACTACATACTAGTTAGTATAGTTCAAAATTAAGTTAGATTATTTAAAAAATCGGGAGTAAATCTATAATGTTACAGCCTTCTATTATCAAGTGATATACAGAGTAGAATTAGAAACAAAATTCACTCAGAATACAAGAGGAGTGGATATTCGCATAGTCGGCATCAGTTACGGTTTTGATATTGTAAAAACAACCAATATTTATGGATAATTATAATATATGTGTATGTATATAAGATATATTATATTATAAGTGTATTTTATGCAGAAACAATATTGGGAGCAGCAGGCTTAGTCAGATTGTTCTCGTTAAATAATTTGGTTACAAAACCAAAACATTAGAAGTAATTTGCATTAAATAAATAATAAAGTGTTTGCTACAGAAATGTAATAAATATAATTTAGATTAATACACGATAAACTAACCCATATTTGTAAAGAAGTAGGTACCCAACCCAGCTTTATATAAGTGTAAATTAATATTACGTTGTTACATTGCAACGTATAAATGAAGTTATTCCTAACATTTATAAAAGAACGTCTCTGAACGCATAATACGTACATTTGCGATTGTGGCTTATTGTCTGACTTTTTTCTTATCTTCTTAACCGGCGTTGTCACGCTCATCTTGCCTTGCATCCCCCTCCATGTGTCTCCCGGTTGGAGTTCACAGGATTCGATTCTACAGAACCAGCAAACAAATATCGTTTTAATTAAGTTATGCTAGTCGTAATATTGATGAATGATGAACGGTAAACAAAGTGAGATGAAATGCAAGGATTTATATCGTCACTGGTTATTCCTCATCTGGTTTATTACTTCCAGAGTAGTTAAGAAGCGTTTCTATTTTTAAACGACTGCCAACAGAAGGTTATGTATGAATAATTTATATAATGCAGAACAACCCAATGTCTCTGACAGATGATGTTTTTCAATTTAATATTTAAATCATAATTAATTACTAAAACTTAGGAAAAGCTCAAAAGGAAACTAAACTAGAAGTACATAAGTACACAATTGTTTTATGACTTATTATTGTGCAAATTAATGTTGTTACCGCGTGAGTCATGTTTACTGTTAAATAAATTCGACGTGTAAGCCCGCCGGTGTTTATATAGGTTTTTGTTCGTCCGATGATTTACTATAAACTCAAACGTTATCAAAACAAGCATTTACATATAATATACACAATCATAATGTAAATTGTATCGAAAAATATCAAGTTATATGTTTAAGTAGAGGATATAGATATCGAATGCCAAGTGCAGTACAAGTTGTAAGGTAATGCGCAAGAGGGACGGAGATACCAGTTGAGCGACGCCTACCGAGGAGCCCCACGACGCAACCTCACTGCGGCGGCCGGCCGCGCAACCTTGAAATAATAATGTTCGGAATAACAACGCTCCATAAGCGTGACCACTGTAATAAATATTCGCCAAATTTTGGGATCCTTATCTAGGCCCTGCGTGACATTAAAATGTAAATTATACTTGAAGTTCACAATGGGTTAAGTCTTTACTAAAGTAAAGGCGAGAACTTGGAACATGAAATATTTAACTAAGGCATTAAACATCGAGTGTCTTTCAGCTGCGATCAGTGAAAACGAATTTGGTGAAAGTTGATAAGTATTGAAAGCGTTACGCGATCGAAGATTTCGCTTTTTCAAACGTTACTTAACAGGGTATTCGTCATACGAGACGGCCGGCCGCGGCCGAGCGCTGCCATCGCGCCTCTACCTCACCCTAATTCTACTTCACTGCGAAGGTTAAGCGCGTCGTAATGGTTCTTTTTTGTAAGGTTTTTGTGCTAATACGGAAATTGAAAGCTTGAATTCAAACGCAGAGTATTTATTATTCATGGTGAGCGAAAAGGTGGAAAGTAGTGTAGATGCTATCTAGTACACAGTTGTTTTGAATATTTGACAGTCAGAATAGACAAGATATATTGAGGACCCGCGAACATATACTTTTAAAGCAGGCGTCAAAAGTGCAGACCGATTAGATAATCTTTGAATTCATTTGAAACAATAATTAAACATACATCTATAGAAGATAAATACATATAAAGAAGTTCATAGACATGCGTCAAATGTTGATCAAATCTTTGCACTCTGTTCTTAACAAATTGACACAGATGTGACAGGGAGAGTTACATCGGAACTTCATTAAATGTAGATAAAACGCACGTCATCGTCAAACAATTTGGTAGCGGCATGCTCGCGATACAGCGAAGCTACTTCCTGCACCGCGCGGCGCGGCGCGGCGCAACACACTGCAAACATTATAGCGTGCTGTCGCTGCTCTGTCCAAACTATTACCTGCAAGGTTAGCCGGACAATATTCATACGTTTTATAACGCATTGTGATTCATAAATAAATTCATTTTATTCATTATCCACGCTCTGAAAATAGTTACGTACGAATTAGCCTTCCAATTTTTTTTAAACTCTGATCCAAGTAAGTAAATTTTCTTCTATGTGTGACATTTACCAGGTTACACTAATAAGAGATTGGAAATAAATGGAACTCCAAAGCTATCGAGGTAAATTTTCAATGTTCGTTAAATGGTGTCTAAGTTAACCGTGACTCGTGTAATTCTTGTTGACGGAGACAATATATCGCTAAATATTTATAATCATAAACCAAGGAAACCAGTTTTAATTAAAATATTAAATCATTACGCCATTATCTACGATTAATAATTGTGAACCTAATTGTGTCAAAGTAAATGCTTAAGTAAAAAAATAATATGTGTTGTAACAGATATAAAAACAATTATTTTAAATGTACAAATACATAAGATAACTTATAGCAAGGTTGGTACGGATTTGGTATAGCCGAATACACGTAGCAAATTTGATTCGTAACGAGGATGGAACACGTATGGTAAAAACTTGTATAACTGGTGAATATCTGCCGTTTGGGCGAGCAAGCGAGCGGGATACCACCGCCATGCCGGCTTCTCTTCAACCTTACAATGGAACAACGTAGTTGTGACAAACTTAAATCGACAGCTCTTTTTTAATTATAACAAAATCACACTTTCAGCTTGTTGCAACACAGTTAAATTGGTAATGCAAGAAAAGCAATCAAAGGCAATTTCACGTAGCAATAGTTATAAAATAACTATATGCGTAGTCACTGTGTTATTCATTCAAAGCATTAATTTTCAACAAAGTTGGTTTTAAAAATGTAGAAAACTAAACAACAAGTACTAATTGCCTAAATGTCATGAATACCTTATTGCGACATATTTTCAGAGGTACTTTTCATAGAATATCTTTTTTAATCCTCTTACTCGTAAAGTATTGTGTCTAATAAGACCTACCTCACTTGATTACGCTTGACAAAGAGAAAAAAAAATGTGACGGTTTCTTTGCAACTTCCAGTAGTAGGAATATTAATGTTAAAAAAAAAACTGAAATCTGCAGAAGCAAATTAAAACTCAAAATAGGTATAACACATGTAATTATAAAAAAAAACGCAAAAGAACGGTGACTTATATAAAGTTATACTGTAAGTGAATGAAAGGTCATACAAACGAGATAAAACAGGAATTTTGCACTAAAGTTAAAATATTGGAATTTGTATAAGAGTACGTTATTGATTTATATTTATTTATAATTTCATGTATAGAGTTGTCATTAAATTATTATTGGGTCTAATGAATGTATTATTATAATCAGTGATAATTAATTACCTTTGCAAGGTATTCACAGCAACATCAATGTCAAAAAATATGTCGACTAGTTCTTCTACGTCGGAGTCCGAGTTGAGGGAAGGTGGCAATGTAGCGGGCGGAGGGGTCCCATCGACGGAATGGCCTGCGGAATTGAACAGCACGGGTTCCGCTTGCACCATAGGCAGCATCGCTACAGGATAATCCAGGACCACTCACTACAACCGCTGTCGAGATTAACGTCTCCTCGAATAAACTTCAAACAACACTGTCTGTATCCGCACCCAAACACACACTGCATTGCGCCACGCTTGCCGCGACGCTAATTTGTTAACAGATTTCCGAACTGCACACTAAATTTATTATATATCCGTAGGTACGGAGTGTATTTTAACGTTTTTAATTAGTTATTACAGCGACAAAACGTGCATCGACTTTATTACGCAGCTAATAAAGTAATGCAATTTTCTATCAAAATCCGTGCGAAACGTTCGCTACAAAACGACGATGAAAGTCAACTGAAAGACGAGACATACGTATACATACATCCTTGTCGTTCACTGCTTCACAAATTATCAACACGGCGGCGCGACAGGGCGCGCGCGGGGGAGGCGCGGCGGCGCGCGGGGCGCGGGGCGCGGGCAGCAGACTGGCTGGCTGAACCGTATCGCCGCCGCAGTCGCACCCGCGCCGTTTCCATCTTGCCGAATGTCTCTCGATCTCCCTCGTCGAGCGTCGAGCTCGAGACGTCAAAGTGCCATTCGACGAGCGATGCCGATAACATACCGGAGAATATTATTGAAATTAAGATAAATAATATATCAAGCAAACAAAACTATTTACAATGTTACCATTCATTTCTCATATAATAAAACAATAACTGTTTTTATTTTCCTGTATATTTTCCTATAAGAATCAATTTATATCGGTCAATTTTTTTATAAAATTGTAACAAAAATCAAATATGAAATAAGACAACGGCGTATTTGAATTATAAAGATAAGTACGTATATGTAGTTAAATAACGATAATTTATCATGCACAGCGCTGTAGATAGTTAGATACCTACCTACATTTGTAGACATGAAAGTGAAATGGAGCAGTATTTGTGTCAAGTGCACAATTTAGATAACAAGGTCATTCATTGCGTAACACTTAGTAATTTTTATTTTACAGTACGTCAGTATGATATGCTCACGCGACTCTTAGCTGTACTGGGGTGGATATTAGTATCAAAGATCACACTATAACCGAGCATTAACGATCTAGGTAAATTTATCAATGTAGGCCGCAAACCGTGAATTTAATTAAGTCAAATAAAAATTTATCTACCTCAGCTGGGAATTGAACTTTGGACAAATAGTTGAATAATCGCTACACATTGAAACTGTTTAGTCGTGAACAAAAATATAAGTAAGTAATACTCATATAATTCGAACAAAATATAAATTAGGTCAAATTACGAGATGATACAGTTGGTATTTGTTCAATTTTCGAAGAATTTATATTAACAGGATAATGGTTAAAATTACTCATAATTACACAGCATGTGATGATGTAAGGCATAGAAGAGTTGAGGTGAATAAAGTGGTATGTAGTAGTAGAGGAAGAGCGAGGCGTGAGGCGGCGCGGCGCGTGCAGATATCGGTGCAGGCGGCCCCGCGGATCTATGTCAGTGGGTCACGGCAATGACGTGGCACACGGCCGCCACCGCCGCGCCGCGCCGCGCACAGCCGCGCACTTCATTCTAATTCCGCTTCGCCGGTGTCTTCGCTTACGACTCGACCCGGCTCCGCTCCACTACACTGCTACAGCACACTCCTTATGCCCTAATATGACAACTTGACAAATCAACACAAACAACAAAGCTCCAAACTTCATGACCATGGCAACATTTTCAATATACACATTAAATGGCGTAATCACTTATGTAGTATTTATATTAAAATAAAACTTAGTTTTTGTTTTAGCGAAGAAATTAAAAAGTTTTCTCTGAAAATAACTCGTGCATGTTACAATTTAGTTGACCGGAAGTTCAGCTCAAAGTCCTAACTAAAACACCGCCCTTTCGCTTTCATTTCACTACAGCGACATATCAACACTTTTCGAAGAAATATTGATTCACATTTTTTCCCTTTTGGAACATTAACATGTTTTATTGAGAAATATTTTTCTTAACGTAGTTTAAAAGTGATAATAACCCTGAATTGTTTATCAGGTTTTCTCTTTATATTGGAATTTTATAGTGATTGTAATACACCGTGACGCGGCGACGTACCAGACCTTCGCTATTTTATAAAACTTGAAATTTTCACTGTGTACGGGCCCCATACAGATATAGAGGACCCGAGACTATCGGGTGTGAGTTGTAAAGATATCGGGTAATAAAGTGTATGAAGCACAATGTTCTTATATGTTCTACAGTAACTTCCCTCAGCTAGACGGCCTTTAACTTAAAAAATAAGCAATTTGATTATTGTCCTTAAATGCATTTCTTTCCCTGCAGGCGCTCATTTATTTTAAAGTTTAGGTTTGTCCAGTGGGCTGTAGTTACTGTCAAAAGTGCCCGGCAATGGAGATCGAGACTTCTAAAGTTATACGAAAGAATATATAAGAAAAAAGACCTTTATACTTCAAGGAAAGTAAGGTCCCAATTTTATACACTTTGATTACCCGATATCTTCCTTCCATAGCAACCACAACTCAGACTCCATAGTCGCGGCTCGTCTGTATGGGGCCTGTACACAGTCAAACTTTCAATTTTTATAAAATAACGAAGATCACTTACTTCGCGCCGTCTTGGTGTATAAATGTTATGTATCAGATCATAGTTGATTTGATCGGTTTCTGAAAATACTGATCGCTAGAGAACAACTCTAGGTAGCCCTAAGCGTAAGGTCTCAAGACAGCCTCTTCTGGTCAAAATCCTTGAATTTCTCAAGCTTGGATTCGTAATAAACTATTGAAACGGGTGCATTTTGAATTTAAAAAGAAGAACCACGTCTAATTAAGTAGTTTTACATAAACTTCTTTAACAAATTTCTTCACGACAAGAGCTGCAACAATTCAATTACATCAACGAATCTATTACTATCTAAAATTATTTAATTTATAATAATGTCTCACCAAAGTCTTAAAAAATTTATTATTAATATTTCATTGAAAATTAAATTACTATTTATTTTGACCAATATTGTATTAGTACTAAAGTAAAATGAATATCCAAAATCCAGAACCTTAGACAAACCGCGTACTTCTTATCTAACCTTAAAATGTATATTTTTATTAAATACATCTATAAAAATCCATGTTAGGTAAAGCTAAAATAAGACAATAACAAATAAACTGTTATATTTTCGAAATACTTTACTGCCCTTACTTTGAAAGATAAGGCGATAAATATTTTCAATGCCACTACGTGAAGAACTAGTTGATTGTTGTTTATACGAGTAGTACAAATAAGAACTGTAGACGGCAGGAGATTGCTACTTGTCCATATTAAACATATAATATGTAAGTAGTTACTAATCGTCGAATTCAAATAAATATAACAACAGTTTTATTTAAAAAGCCTTTTCCTAAAATTTACTTTTAACTAAATAAAAGCGAAATACTGTTTTACGAAAATAAGATGTAAAGAAAACATAAAATTAAACCTTTGCGATATCGTTAAAATTAAACAAGAATGATAAACAATATCAACGAAATAATCGATGGTGTATTCGCGGTCGTTGCACTGAATTATTTTGTACTCATTAACATTTCTGAACAGATTTAACGAAAGGTGAATAGGCATTTTGCTGATCATAGTTATTGCGCAACACATTTTATATCTTACTTTACGTGTACGACGTGTGTTTTATGTTCCCAAAAGGATATCTGTGTTACGTTTTTATAGAAATTTTAAATATGTGGTGTTATCATTGTACTTATTTATTTGGCTAAGAACAAAACGGACACAGCATACTTTTATTTTCTAAAAATGAAATAAATAACACAAACGAAAAAAAAAACATAACACGAATTCTTGCTTGCTTATCTTATGGAAATATCTTCGATAACTTGATAATAACAAGAAATTATGGATGTTCATTCTCAAGAGAGACTAAGTAATTTGATGAAATGAAACAAGTAATGAGAATATAATTGGTACGATATTATATTGGTCGGGGAACGAGAGCCCGGCTGCTTTTACAAACACGAGGACAATTAAATAGAGTCACAGATTGTAATAATATTGAACAATATAATCTTATTAAAAATTCATATTCAAAAGCTAATAACGGTTATAGCATCTTCATAAATTCAATGATATGTACTTTTCTAAAAAAATAAATGTATGGCATTTCTTTAACACGCAAGTACGGCTAAAAACATGTCGAGTTTGCTGCGGAACCTAACTCGTTTTAAATGCAAATAGCGGAATGATAAGATTGGGTATAAGACAGTGAGACAGGTTTTTCCTATGTAGTTTATAAGGTGAACATGTTTGACGGCAAGGCGTAATGTTGTTTCGTGTTGTATTACGTAGAGGATCACTTTCGTTGTGAATAAAGCAGTCGGAGATGGTAAGTTCTGCACGACATGGAGAGTTGGCGGGGGCCACAGATGAGAACAAGTTCGTTGCGTCACGTGGGCGGGCAGATCGATGGGGCGGCGGGCGTCGTGCGGCGGGGCGACGGGGCGACGGGGCGGCAGGGCGGCAGGGCGGCAAGGCGACAGGGCGCAGGGCGGCGCAGGCGCGAACACGATACCCGCTCATATCGACCACTACTTTCAATTGAAGTTTTTTGGGGCAGGTTAGGCCTATGCTCCGAGGGGTCAAGGTCACGTTCTTTTCCGTTAAAACAAGAGATAACCGATTATTTAACACTGCTATGTCAATTGAAAATGAGCTCACTATTTTCAATTTTACGGTCTTTTTACAATAATTGTTTAATTGTTTATAAAATGCAGTTTCAATTTACCGTACAGTTGTTCAAACACTGAGCATTTAAAAAGATAAATTAGCAATGTTTACCACAAATGAATAATTTAAAATTAATTGCATTGCAAGTAATGTCATACAAAGTAATACATATCTTGAAAACGCACTCCCGCTTAGGTAGTTGTATAAGGTTAAATGTGAATCATTCGCTCATGCCGTATCAAGTCTTGTAGAAAACGCAAATAATAAAATGGTTTTTCTGCCAAGGACTACGTAAATAAAATATATGTTTTAGAATTTATCTTTAAATTGAGATAATTTTTAGAAAAAAATCCCTGCTTTGAGTGGACATACATAGTAGAACTCAATGGTTTACTATCCATATTTTAGCCAAGTATTAGTACACATTTGCATAGACAACCAGTACTATTAAGAAGCATTCAGATTCTTCATACAAACATTTACCTGTTACTATTACCCTTCACCGCTTTGCTACTACTGCTATGCTTTAGTAACTCGACTAGTTTCCTTTACCATTTCAATTTCACCTGCTATAAAATGTATATTATAATATTTTATTTCCTACACCAAAATGTTTTTCAGGACTAAGTGTAACAAAATCAATACTATGATAGTGTTAAGATTGTCTGTGACGATGCTTATTAGATACTAATGGCGGATTATAGTATGTACTTGTTGTAGACAGCTACTTTAGTGACTTATTTTACGCTTTCATAGCCATGACTGCAATGATGCTACAGAACTAGTGTCTAATCAGTTTCCTGTTTCGACAATTCAGGACTAGCTATCTTTTTGTCGAGTTACAGATACTATAATAGCAGATATAGTATATCGTATATTTAACGACATTAGCAGCAAGGAAATGTGATATTCATTCTCTCATCAACATTACACACCATGGTTATACACCAGTATAACCATTTGACATAATCGAGGCAAAGACAGAATCATATGAATCAAAGCTATGTGCAGTTAGGATCTATTTATTAAATCTTAAGTTACCAAAATTGAACTACTTTATCAGATGACTTTTTTATATAAAAGACGCCGAATCACGAAAAACCTCGATTGCCTAAATTAGCAGTCTAATTATTGATTGCTTCAAGAATAATACTAACAAGACAAATAATTAAGATTTGATTACCATAAATCAGTAAAGCGCTTCCCTTTGACGTAGCGCGTTATTGGTAATAAATTCTATGTTAATTAAAAAACTTCTATCAGCGAGTAACCAAGAGTAGATATTTTATTAGTCTATTCTTAAAGCTAAAACTGGCCTACGTGCTAATAGATGTTTATAAAATAATAATCAGACGACCAATTTTCCTACTCAAAGCTCCATCGACCAATGAGGTAAACAGATTTCTCGTGTAATGACAGAGATTTCCTCGTGTCGTTTATAAGTTGTATTGAATCAGTGTATTAGAAACGTATTATATTGGTTTGTAGCGGGTGCGCTAGGGAGATGCGCGGAGCACGGGGCACGGAGGTGGCGGAGGCGGGCGCGGGCTTCCTTCGCGGGGATTGATCGCGATCGCGAGCTACCGCCGCCGCCGCCACCTCCGTCGCCATGGAGACCGCCTACCGACTCTGCCGTCACTCCGTCGCCATGATAACCACCACCATTGAATAGCTTTTGATTTTTATATTGAAATATAATATTCCTCTTGCTTCCCAATAGAATCTTAATTTTCAAAGGATCAAAAATTATCCAATATTAATATAAGGATAATTTATTCAATAACGAGCCTTTGATAACGTAGGGTGGTAGGTAGGTCTATATACCATATGAAAATAGAATTCACTTTTGTCCAACAACAAGCTTTTCATGTTACGAGGCTTTAAGAACGGAACAACATCACATTTTCGCATACATATTAAAATTATTCATAATATGCATCAAACATTTTATAAAACTACAAACGCCTTTAAATAGAAATAAATCGATCGGAAGAAATAGTAATCCTATTTTCATCTCCAACATCTTTTAACATTATTCTACATTTATTTTACAGCCAAATTCTGAATTAAGACAAGCTAGCCATAAGCCCAGACAGGCAGGGAGGTACTAGTTAGTCACTGCTAGGCATAGGGCAGAGGCAATTGAAAAATCTTGCACTAAATTCGTCAAAAAACAGAACAGAATATCGAACGTCTTTGAATAGGTAAAAGGTTCGACTATCTTTTACACCAATTTTCTCAATCGTCCTCAAAAGAGCAACTCCCAAAAATTGCAAGCTTCGTCCGTTCACTCTTAATATACTGAATTTTCGCACCTGACGAATATGCAAATAAACAATGTCGTGTGCAATTTAAAAGGGGTCTATGAAATATTACAACAACCTGTCCCTGATATCAACTGAAATTTAATAAAATTAGCTAATTACCAGTAGAAACTCGGAGTTACGGAAAGTCCAGGTCCCGAAAAATATAAAAAAGAAATAAAAAAGACGGGACTGGGAAATTGGAACTGGATCTCAATCCAGTGATCAGGCGAAACGAGTTTAATGTTAAGTCGAACGTTCTGTTAAATTTCGATTCAATTTCAGATAAATTTTGATTTAATAATACTTATAGATTTGAATAAGGATGTGTAATTAATAAGATATTTCATTGAAATATGCTTTTAAATTTTTGAAAAGAAAAGACAATTACATTAAACACATGCCTAAACCCTAGCTGTAGGAATGCGTATTTTAGTTTAAATTAAAACATCGGAGCTACTTCAATCCAGTTTCAAGCTTTATAAAGAAATGTAAAGACAAGGGCAATGTAATAGATTATTGAAATACATCCATAAACATGCTTAACAAAATATTTTATATGTGCACTATCTAGTTGAGACACCAACTGGCTGAACCAAAAATCATATAATGACTGTTTTCCTTGACAATTTAAACAAACAACGGGGTAAACAAGCTCATGCCTGAACCTTTTAACAAGTACGTAAGCGAAACCTTCCGCCGGAAACAAGAACGGTACACCTCTCACGCAAATCCTTGTGTCGTCGACTAACCACTTTAAACTTATTTTCAACAACATTTTCCAGAATTTATTCGCTATTTTAATCCAAAAGACTTAGGTTAACTAACATCGGATTGAGTAGGCTACCTTGCTTGTGTAATCTGAAACCCAGATATTTGCAAAGTTGATATTACTGTAAGATGTTACCAATGTCTAAGATAGCAAAACTATAATTAAAGTTTTCGGATCATAGAAATATAATGGTAACATACATAAAGTTGAAAATGGGAAAATGTCCTGAAAGCGGCTCAGGAAACAGATACAGCAGCAATCATATATAAATAAGCAGACTGCAAATAGAACATGCACCACAAAGAGAAATAAGATTGTGCTTGTTTCACTCTGACCTGCAGATTTAAGGTATTCCTTTTGCACTGTAATAATTGACAGAATAAAATCTAAGACAACATCCCTATTCGTATAAATATGATTAACATACAAAGATAGATAGAACAAGAAAAATAATCAACGGAACATTTTAACACTTCAAATGTCTTAAGTAAAAATACAAACCTTGCATTTTCGATGCCCAGAACTTGCATAAATGGATCATTTATGTAATCGGCGCCGAACAGCGCCTCGTCGTGGTGCTCCGTGACTCTGTCCTGCTGCAAGGGTTGATACTAATGAATCTGCAACAAGAAATAGATATGATACAATCTTGCCTAAAATATACTATAAGATAAACTTATCTATAATCAAATTAAATCTGTATAACATCTCATAATAGGTTATTCAGTTGGATACTTATATTGTTTTTAGGAGATTTTTGCCGAACAAAGTCACAATTCTGTATGTTTCAATTAGTAAAAAAATTGATATAAAGTTTGCTACAGAAAAATAAATTTATAGTTTATTGTACGTCAGATGGTGGCAATGAAGCAAACAATACTAATACATCAATCCACTGTTGAATCAAAAATATTTCTACTTCATGAGCAGTAATTTACTGGTTGTGGCCCATTCGGCAACATTGTAGTGGTTAGCTACACTAGCGTAAAATCTGTTTATATAAATATTAAGTCAACAAAAGATTATTTGTAGTCTCCACAGTTGCATTGTAAATGAATTGGAATTTGCTAAATATATTTCTTGAGAAACAAAAGGAAATGGTTTCCACACAATCTTCTGTTGTAAATCATGTCCTAGCACAAATTAAAGATTAGTTATCTTAATTATAATGAGAAATGATAAAAAAAATAACAGTGGTAAAGTCCACAACATAGGTTCTGAAAGTATGGCCTGCTTAACTGGTACAACACTACAATCACACAGAAGGGACAAAAAAGGCTTAAGGTAGCAATATTTCTATATTAATTCTGAAGAGTGTATGTGCAGGACTGTTTCTAGTCCTTTCCTCCTCTCTAATAAGGAAAGGATGAAAATGGAAACCAGATTTTGCGAGGTGCACAGAATAAGTGAACATCTTTTTTCTGATTAGCATTCTTTTCCCTGCTTAATAAAAGGAGGTAGTTTAACAGTAATCACTTTGCTGTTTTCGGAATACCCAGGTACCGCTTGCTCATTACCCATCTTCTGGCAAGAATAGAAATATAGACCTCCACCATAATACTAAGTAGCATGTTTATTTACAACAATTAGATAATATTGAATTAAACTACAAAATATAAAATACTAAGGTGTGAAGTATTTGAATAATACATATTTGCTTCATGTTTCATGTCAGTATGATTAGTCATATGTAAGTGAACTCTTCAGATGAGTTGTTGACACTGAATGTGTTAGTGTATTATGTTTTCTTTTCAAACATATAAGGCTCTCATGTTATAGATTGAATTATTTAATTAGTCCAAATCAAATGAGAAACTGGAGTGAAAGATAAATTAAATTTAAAGTAAATATGTACCAATAATATTTATTTCATGTGCAGTTTTGCCCAATATCTTTTGTCTTTTTTTTATAATACGAATTCGCAAACAAACAAGTGACAACCAGGATTCGCTGAAAAATCCGAATCGACCACTGACCATAGACATCTGCAATTACAAATGCATTGCCTACTCTTAATCTATGGAGGCGGAGATGCCCAGCAAGAGGACAATACCTATTTCTATGTTTCCCCTGCCCTGCCAATCCACTTCCCATCATTTCCTTATAAGGACTAAATAGGAAGGGAAAGTGGACTATAATTAGACCTCCGGCACCACACACGTTGGATAAAACATGGAATAACTTTCATTTGACGCCTGTCTTCTGTGTGGTTCTGGTATGTTAACAAGTGAGCCGGCCAATTCATGCGAAGATGTTGAAGCGGGCTCTACCACTGTTTCGTCTTGATATAACCAGATGTAATATTTATAAAAATGTTCAAAGGAATAATAGATACCACCAAGATCCCTCACATAGGAAAGACTAGATTTACTATAAGTTACCCTTATTTTACAGTTTCACTCACAATTTTCACAAAATAACTTGCAAAGCATAATACTGGAATTATAGCAGAATTCAACATTCATTTATCTATACTAATTTTATAAAGAGAGAGACTTTGTATTTCAGTATTTATGTTTGTATTGAAATAACTCAAGGACTACTGGGCCGATTTCAAAAATTCTTTCACCTTTAGAAAGCTGCATTATCCCCGAGTAATATAGGTTGCACGAGGACGAAGTCGCGCACAACAGCTAGTTTACTATATTTAGATATAAACAAGCAATAGTTACATGAGATAAGGAGTTTCATAGACAAATACGGAGACATATGGTAGGGGTTTCAACTCCCTCTTGTACAAATGATTAAGAAAAACTTAGAAAGAAATAAAAAAATTATGTGTTATAGAACAAGTTTAAAGATAAAAAATAAAACTTTAAAATATATAAAAATACATTTGAGCAGGTGATCATGGAATGATATAAATATTGCCTTTTCTACTTTAAAACTTGAAATAAGCTAGTTTTATTACTAAAATGAACATATCTTAGTGTAATAATTGTAAACAAATTGCTACCAAACCTTTGAATATACAAATTCTGTGGTAGCAACATATAGACTTGCATTATCATATCACAGACACTATATTCATATCTAAAGATTAGTAATTTACTAAAATATGCTCAGTAAGCTTTACCCAAAGTGACTGTTGATGACTTGACCAAATTGGTGACATACTAAGGAAAGGGAGGTATTAAGAGCAGCCAAAACCAACAAGAGACTATGAATGTGGACTCTACGGGGGTTATTGTTAACTCTTGATGATCTGTATGTTTTTAATGTAATAAATTATTATTTCTTTTTTACTGTTTTCATACATGTCAGTTTACTTTTAGACATTCTCCTCTTATTAAGTGACATAAGGGAGTGAATTGAGCATGATAAACATGTTGATTCTTTTTCCTAAATCCTACAGATAATGCTATTAATTTAAAAAATAAAATGGATAAATGGATTTTTGTTAGCAGGTAACTCCAAAACAGTTAAACAGATTTTGATGAAAAATGAAAGTTTCCCATTCATGTAGTTTTTTTCACATTCGTTAGGACAGCAAAGCTATAAATATATTTATTCTAAATATGTACTAACTGGTGTGTAATATAACAATTTTTTAATTCTTGAAAAAGGTTAAGAAATATAAACAAGATAATAAAATACGTAAAAAGAAATAATTGAAAAGATACTTAATAGAACAATTGTTCCTACGTTTTTAATAGTCAATAGACCGTGGTATCAAGATTTGGAAGCCTATAATTCCAAGTGAACTCGCTCCATGACGTCATAAATACATTGACTGTCAATAAACTGCAGTAAACAATACCACTCAGTAATCCCCCTAATAGTATTGTAGTGTATAACTACTTGTGTATCAATAGTAAAATATGCACAAATGTTACTTACATCAGTCCAAACAAAGATAAATCTTCCAAGGGTAATAAAGCAGGGCTAACCGCGACCAGTAGTTGACAGCAAAACTACATAACATGGCGGCATCTTGTCGCAGCCGGTGTAAGAGCGCCAATATTTATTAACAACTCAATACACTTACTATAACTTTCCACTTATTTTTATTAATATCTTGCGAAAAACACTGATGCACCAAACAAACCAAAATATATATGTTTCTACTAGACACTAGAGGGAAAATGACGTAACATTCTCAACCTTCACGGTCGCACAGTACAAACGTAAGGTTTAAGAAATAGTAGTTTTGCTGATTTAAAAAACCGTACAGTATGAGCACAACTTAAAACACTTAACTCTGAAAAATCACTTCACAGAAAAGTTCAACAATCCGTAGATCTTGACAAAATAAACTTAAGCGTTTTATTATTCTGCCAAAGACCTAACGTGACACGCAGTCATGCAACCTCGTTAAGTAAACCAATTTTTTAATTTTCCCAATCCGTCCATGTTTTTTTAAAATGGTAGGTTTTGGTAAAACAAGGTCTATTATCAATCAAGAGTTTTTTTTTACTGTCTAATATTCTCATAGATCTTTTAGTTTTTTTTTCGAAAGTATTAAAAATTTACAAATGT
Organism: Papilio dardanus tibullus; assembly: GCA_013186455.1. Lineage (NCBI taxonomy): Eukaryota > Metazoa > Arthropoda > Insecta > Lepidoptera > Papilionidae > Papilio > Papilio dardanus. Next base: position 638,056 of record QDHC01002768.1, on the reverse strand, counting down.
GTTGTTTTTTAAAAAAAATAAAATTAGAATATTTAAAATAGTATTATATTTTTGATCAATAAAAAAAATATGAATTTGAACAACTATGCTTGTTTAGCTTTTAAAATAACCTGTTTCGTTCATTTTTTGCATGTTTATAAAAAAATTAATTGTCAAACTAATATATATTTTACAGACGTATTCGTAATACTTGACACTGCCTTTTGATATCTATTTTTTAATTTAATAAGAGTTTTTTAATAATAATATAATATCCTATCACTGATCTATATCTCCTAAAGAGACGATTTACACTGTAATGGCTTTACCTTGGCATATCCCTTTGGAATCGCTTCCAAAATTGAAAAAAATCGGTGTGAAGGAATCCCTATTAAAACATTATTGCTCGTGTAATGTACATGAAAATCCTTGTGAAGAGCTTAAAACGGGACTTATGTGCGATATTGGCTATGGCAATAGGGACTCGAGTACAATACAAAAACTAATAGCTGCAGGAATGACCGTGGCGCATCTTAATATTAGAGAATTAGAACCTGAAGCATGTGGACAAATAATTCAAAGTATTAGACAAGCTGTTTACAATTATAGTACAGAACTACAATATGTTCATCCCTTAGCACTTATAATTGATGTTAGAGGGCCTGATATTGTCTCGGGGGACTTAAAAGGAGGACCTCACACTACAGTTGAAATTATGCAAAACGAAACGATTCGACTAACAACGGACACAACATGGCGTGAATGCGGTACTGCGGATTGTTTGTATATCGGATATGATCATCTGACTGATTTGCAGGTTAATGATATAGTCTTTATTGACAGTTTAACCGCTAATAAAATTAAATTGATTGTATCTGAAGTCGGTGATGATTCTATAGAATGTGCAGTAGTTACTGGAGGAACGATTGGACCTAAAATGGCAGTTCAGATTTCTCAAGTGCCACGTGAAATCCCTAATTTAAATAAAAATGAAAGTGTGGAATCTATTTCCCATAGTGACATATCTCAGCAAAACTTTGAACAACTAGAAGAACAAATAAAATGGGCAATTTCTTCTGATATAGATGCAGTTTTACTACCAAATGCTCAAAGCGGTAACGATATCCGACATATACGAAATATTTTATCCAACAAAGGAAATCATATCTTAGTATTCGCTTCTATTGACACCATTCAAGGATTAGATAATATTGACGACATACTAACTGAGGCAGACGGAATATATTTGGATAGAAGTGTTTTGAGCACCGATCTGCCTGTTGAAAAAATCTTTGTAGCTCAGAAAATTATAATGGCTAAATGTAATAATCTTGGCAAACCGTGTATTTGTAAAGCTGTAATCAATGAACAAATACCTACATTGTGCGTTTCCGACATTGCTAATTTAGTTTTAGACGGTGCAGATGTTATTTCTTTAGAGTTACATTACGATTCCCCATTAAGGAAATTTGCACCAGCTTATGATGCCGTGCGTATGGCAGAGCATTGTTTAGCTGCTGCAGCTGTTATATGCCGACACGCGGAGAGGATTATTTGGAAACCACACATATATGGAAATTTTGAACTTATGAAGAGTCCTTTAGAAGAACCAACCAAAGCGATATGCGTCGGAGCTGTTGAGCTTGCTTTACGTTCACAAGCAGTTATAATCATTTGCTTAACAAACTCCGGTCGAACAGCTAAAATACTATCCCATGTAAAACCACCATGTCCTATTATAGCAGTAACTAGAACTTGTCACACGTCACGACAACTGCGTTTTTTTAAAGGCATAAGAACAATACATTATTTTGAGGAAGCAAAAGCTGCTTGGGATTCTGAAGTTGAGAAAAGAGTTAGAGCAGCTCTAGACTATTGTAAAATAAAGCGTTTGGTAGAGGCTGGTGATGCTTACGTCGTTGTTGCTGGTTCACGTCGTAATGTGGGGTACTGCGATTCAGTTCGACTATTATACGCAAGCGTCCGCAATAGGATTAGTATTCCATAATATTTTAAAGATACTGCTTGTATTTTCTGTATTTTAATATTTGTTTCAACTTATTTCATTCAAATAAATCTTTTTAACATCACATTATTTAGAATTGTTTAGAATCTTTAACTTATAACGTCCTTAACGTATAACTAGATAAATAAGCATTTAGATAAAAAAGGATAAGTCCCTGTCTCTTCAAAACCAACAGATCTTTCAATTTTTATTTTTTTTCTAACAAGAGTCTCTTAACGTCTTGGCCTGGCTATAATAGCATAGGCTACATATTCTTGGTAGAATTTAAAATTTATTGTTGGCAGTACTGTTTTTTACACGAAAGAATAAACGAAATGTCTAAAAGGACATGTATTCAGGGCCGTTAAATTTAATAAAAAAAGAATGAAATTTGACATTTTGTAATGACATGATATTGACATTGACAATCAATATAAAGATGTAATGAAAAAACAGGCCGGAGTTCCGTAGCTACTATCCTTTATAATAATAAAATAGTTATAGTTTAAATTTTTTTCATATTTTAAGTATGAATAAAAGTTGAGCTGTGTTAGTAAGGTGTATATGTTAGTACATTAATTAATTATATTGACGAATTCGTTTAAATTTTTCAAGCATGGAACCGGTTTCTTACACTAAATAAGTTTTTCACAAATATATCAAGCCTAAATAGACTCCCGAAATATTTAAACAATGTCACTAGAAACTACAGTCAAAGAAATATGTGGAAATTTGTGTTCAAATAAAGCGACTGAGAGAAAACGAAGTGTTGAAACCTTAAAAGATTATCTTACAAGAAATGCAGTTCCTGATTTGCTTTCTGACAATACTCGAAAGAAAGCTGGCTTTTCGTGGAATGATTTATTTGATGTTATTACTGACTATCTGATAAAGGTGAGTTAAATAGAACATCTTCAATGGTATTCTTTAGAACAAACTAAGTCTATACTAAGTTATTTTTGTGTCCTAGAACATATATGAATATTATTGAATTTGATTGTATCTAGATGTTATCTGTTTGGTAAAAGTTGCTATGTACTTTCAGGAAGCAGATAAATATGAATCTTCTAAAACATTTCATACTGTAACATATCCATTGTGTGTAAGCATACTTCATTTATGTGTCGCTGGTTCAAATAAAGGTAAATATTGCAATACTTTTATTTAATACTAGCTGTTGTGCGCGACTTTGTCTGCGTGGAATTAAATAATATAACCTATGTTACTCGGGGATAATGAAGCTTTCTAATGGTGAAAGAATTTTTGAAATCGATCCAGTAGTTCTTGAGTTATTTTAATACAAACAAAAATACAAAGTTTCTCTCTTTATAATATTACTATACATTTCATCAAGATCTAATAGATGTTCGAATTAATAAAGAAAGATAAAAAGAAAACAACAAAAACATTTTCATTGCTCGCATACTATCTTACGAGTATTATATATCACCAAAACAGCTTAATAGAATTTTATATTACAAAGTGGCAAATGAGCAAGCGGCCACCTGGACTGGCTGAAATAGCGAAGCGACCGCTGCCCATAGACACCTGCAATTGCAGATGCGTTGCCTACCCTTAATCTTCGGAAGAGGAGACGCACAGCAAGAGGATAATTCCACTCCCTATGCGTCCCCTCCCCCGGAAAATCCACTTCCCCTTCCCATCATTTCCTTGTAGGAAAACAATAGAAACGGAAAGTGTATCTAAATTAGGCCTCCGGCACCACACTCCTCAGTCAAAACACAGAATTGCTTCTATTTCACGCCTGTCTTCTGTGTAGTCGTGGTATTTCACCGGGCGAACCGGCCAAATTTGGTATAGAACACAGTCTGGAAGACTTACACAACTTACTATGTTTTTTATTTAGTTTCACGCAGATGGAGTCAAGGGCAACACCTAGTGTATGAATAATATTGACTTAGTTATTTTAATTTCGTATATATATTGTTAATAATTCCTTTTAACAGGCAGGGCGTATATAAAATGTGATAAGATTATGGAAGCAGCTTTGTTTGTATTGAGAAACAAATATTTATCAAACGCAATTGGGGATGCCTATCTCAGTCTATTGCAGAAATATGTCTTACCATGTGAGAATTATGTCAGCCTTATAACTCCAAGTACTTGGGAAGGTAATGTTTTAATGTACCGTTAGATTGTAAATCTAGGAAATCTTGTTTTCATAGCTTTACTGTGGATATCAAACCTGGATAGGCGAGACCTGGTTTGTTAATTAGAGACCTGGTTAAGTGAGAAACCTCTAAGCAAGAGTCATTTTCTGGCCCCAATGAGCTACATCCATAAGCGGAAGCTCGGAGTAGAGACAAACCACTGTAAGCAAGATGAATATGCCGGTCTCTTGGATTCTTGCATACCCAGGTTCAACTGTATATTATTTATTAAATTTAAAAGTACTAAATTAGCATGTAAGGATAATATTCTTCCATTTAGAATTGTTCCTATATTCTTCTCTATGGGAAGTTGTTTGAAGAACACTTTCTTTTTCAGACTTACTAGATGTTAGTGTAGCAGGTTGTCTAGACAAGGTATCCAAATTAGACGACTATACAAAGTTAAAGCTACTTTGGCTTGTTATAAAAAATGCGAAGGAATGTTGTCAGTTTGCTTGTTCATTAAGAAATAATTTATCTGATATTATAAAATATTTTAACAAAATAAACAAAAATAAGAAGACACTAGAAGTTGTAACTGATATTACAATGTTAATATTAGATACGGTAAGTATTAAGTGTAAATAATTATTTTGCAGTATTGAAGAAAAAAAATAAAATTATCACTTAAAATTTTGGTTTCAGCTGTATTTAGAAAACCGGTTATGTGTGTGTGAGTTTATTGAAAAGAATTTACCACTAATATTTGAATTATATGAACAAAATTTAGATGTTAAAAAGAAGGTAAGATAACAAACATTAATTTTTTTTTTCATGATTTATAATAAAAAATATTATTCTAGTAATTTTTAAATAAGTTAATTGAAATGCAAATTAAACTGTTAAATCTCTTTTTATCTGTATATCCTTATTAATTGTAAGAAACGGGATTCTTACCACGATTTAGCTGATTGAGCTTGGGAGCTTCTTGTATTGCTTGCTTACTGTATTGGGTACTGTACTGCATGTTCAGTCAGGGAAATATCGGGAGCTCAATCACCTAAATAGTGCTAAGAATCCCGTTTCTTATGAACTATATGTTAGAAATAATCACGAAAGTTTAAAGTTAACTAAACCCTTATTTGTTTTCTTTTAGTCGCAAGTATTTAAATTATTACACACGTCAATAACAATTCATCATCCATTAGGACGGATAGAGAGTGAGCAATCCTCACTCGCACACAACTGGCAAGTGTGGAACACATGCCTTCAAAGTATCATGGACTTAATTTGCATTGAAATCAATTACATACAAAAAAGTCATAGAAACAGTAATGTTATATTGACATGTACATATTTTAATCAAGTTTCAGCGATTATTTTTTTCTTGGTAAGTAAATATAATTGATAATAATATTTGCAGTGTTATAGTGCATACCCAACATTGTTCCTCTAAGGCCCCTCGTACACGATGCTACGTAATACTGCGATTTTTATATAATCTCATAGAGGTTTCTATACACATCTATCGCCATAATTGTATTGCGTGAGCCTTGTGTACGAAGGGCTTAACTTTTAGAAAAAAAAAACAGGAATATCTCTTAATACAAGTTTGTCCGCAATTATGTTTAACCCTAGAGCTTCATTAGACCGAGTTCGCGATAAAAACGGAGATTTTGTTCGGCGTAAGGCCATTTTTTGCGTGTAACAGCTACTTAAAAGTTGATATTCTATTTGCAGACATTCAAAATGTCGAAACAGCAAGTTGATGTGAGCGGCGAGGGCGAGAGAGCGGCAAAGAGGCAGAGAACAACTATCAATATAAAACAAAAGTTTAAGGATTTAATTGCGGAATTCAAGCAAAATCATATACCTTGGTATGATATATTTATTTAAAATTATCTACTAATTATATTAAAGGTAAAATGGGTTTATTTCAATATGTTTATCTTGTAAAATATACTGTTGTCGGAGTCGCAAGCAAAAGCTAGTAAGTTCACAAAAATGATTGTGATTTTGAATGACTGTTTTAGGATAGGTATAACAGAAATGTATGTGAAACATTTTGGATGTTCCTTAGCAATACTTGATTACGAAATACTGGTAAAGACATTAGAAGAATTTATTACTACCAACAAACTTAATGAAATTTGGTCCACATTTGAATCTTTAACATGTCAGATTTTGATAAATTTAAAAGCATTAAAAGATGGTGATTTTACTAGTTTCATAGGACATATAACTGCACTGTGGTCCACATGTGTAAGGTAAATAATCAAAATAGTATATTCATATGTCTATATTACCAACTTTGATTTTATTTTATTTACCTAATTAATAATGCTTTTAACACATAATTCATTGCATGTTGCTGTACCCTAATATAAAGTGATAATTTTAAAACGTAAAATTGTTTTCAGAAATTCAACAAATAGTACTTCATCTCAAAAAGCAATACATGGTGTTCTACAAACAATTTTATCATTGAATATTTTGGATTATTCGAGCATTAAGCCTTTATTATTATTGTACTATGAAAAAGGAATGCCAGTCAGTGATAGCAGTGTACAAACTTTAAATATATTATTTAAAAAGTTTTACAGCAAATGTTGTTACAACTTTGGTCGTACGAAATGTTTCAAATGGTTCACAAACGGTCGACTCACACAACTAGATGTGGTGACATTGAGAGAATTATTTTTAACTCTATTGTTAAATGATAATGTTCGTGATGATTTTAAAAGTACCGATCGCATTGATAATAAAGATTTATATCAAATTTTATTCAAAACAATCGATAAAAGTATTTTATATACAGACTTCGAATTGGAAATATCAAAACCTGAACCAAACAATGAAGCCATTCGTCAAGCTTTAGAAATAAATGACGAAATGAATTATCAAGTTCTGGAATATTTGCTTGAAAAACTCTTACAATATAATGATACAATGGAGAAAAAAGATTTTGATGTTATAGAATGTTTAAAAATATTAAAAGTGACATTAACTTATTTAGACATTGCATTAAAGTACAATTATCAAAAAGTAGTATCTGAACCAATATACCATACTTTTAAAAGTCTCCTCAAAACTGCATACACGATTTCTATTAAGACATTGAAAAGTGGAGCACAGATTAGTGAAAAGAATGCTCTGCTTAGAACATTACAAGCGATAATTCTTGAGGAATATGATACAGTGTTAAATTGTGTAGTGAGGACATGTATTGATAATGATTTCTTTCATTGCATCAATGATATCTTAAACAGTGATGCCCCTTCAGATGAAGACGACACCGACACCGACATGAGTTACAATGTCTTGAAGCATAATTGCATATTTTTCTTAGCAGCGTACTGTAAAAAGAATCAAAACTATCGAGATGA
>QDHC01002768.1:588548-608595 GCA_013186455.1 Papilio dardanus tibullus | reverse complement strand
TACACATTTACCGTCATACACAAAAATAAAGTATAAGCAAAGACCTTTCCAACGACATATGGCTCGTTGCTGTTGACTAGGTAAACCATATCGCCTATTGTCTTTTGTTAAATACCCTCTCTCTTGCTTTCTGTCTCTCTGAATGACAATTCAGAAGTCGGTTACTTGCCTTTACGAATAATGTATGGGAAAAATGAGTTTACCACAAAAGATATGCATTGAAATGAAGAGAGCTAAAGAAATTAATAGCTCTCTTTTAAGATTTATATATCTTTTATATCATCACTCGCTCACTATCCATCTCTATCTTGTATGCACCAGGATAGTATTTTCGTACAGCAACATTTTAGTAGAGTAATACTTAGTTTTTTAATTTTAGTAGAGTAGGTTACTAAATCCTTTGCTCGGGTACTTGTTACTTGCTTCTTGTCTAAAATACTATCCTTGTGCGAACAAGGGTTAATGGATAGTATAGGTAGGAAAGGAGAATAAGGTACAAAATACATAAGAATAAAATAATTTATTATCATATGTTTCCAATTATTAAAGGCTGCACAAAGGTAGACTTGGGTAGTTATTTGTTATTTCTAACAGTTGCGTGTTCCAGTTCTGTTTTGAAATTGTTTATATTCAGCAAGACTAAGCGAATTATCCTTCATTTCCATGCTGTTTTTATTAACATAACATTTCATTATCTTACATTAAAGATGAGAATGTACAAGTTGTGCGAGATTGAATTTGAATAACAAATATGTGTGTCAGTACCACTTGCATGTGAAGGTTTTCATATGATTAATAGATAAATGTATATTCTGATGCGTATGGTAACGTACATGCCATAATTACATGCCTTTGTGTCTCCGATGTAGATTTAGGGCAACCTTATCTTAAACTGAAAGATGCAAAAATGCAAAATAAATTATAAAAAGTGTATGTGATGTGATGTAGCCTATCTTTACATTATTATATTATGGCCTGAAAGACACAGGGCTACATAATTATATTTTTATTAATACAAGCACATAAGTACATTTTTTTTATTAATATATCATACAATAAACTAATTGTACTAATGACAATACATTGACGGCATTTACAATATTTATTAATAAACATTAAGCGTACAATTTACAATAGACGTATACCTAATACTTAGTTTTCACATTAATTTGTAAGTATATATTTATAAAAAATATTTTTGTAACACATATCACAATCTCAATTTAATATAGTCAAATGTCATCTACGATGTAGTCTCTGGGCGAGGTCAGCAGGATGTTGGCCCATCGGAGGAGCAGTAGCAACAGACATGCCGTTATAAAGAACGACACCATAACTCGCAGGGTCTTCTCAGATCGTTGGTCACGGTCGCTCACACGTAATCGTTCTATTAGGCCATTCTGTAAGAGAAAAACGACGTGAAAATATGACAAGGTATTATTGTTAAACTTCCTGTAGTCAACACGTACTAGCAGAAACTAATTGACATAGCAATTGCAAGCAGTGTCCTAGAATAGATTTTGTTAGTAAAAATTAAAAAAATCTCACCCATCCTCCATGAGAAGCGATCCAAGACCCGGTCTCTTCGTGCAGGACATCGGCGATAGCTGCCGCAGGCGCCGCCACCAACTCGATTGGTGGCTCGCCTTCCGAAGCTTCAGCTGCTTCTCGCGCCAAGGCCCCGCATATGCAGTACACTGCCGCTATCTTTAATTACATTTTGTCGGATTAATTGCTGCACTTGTTGATTTCTCATATTAAATATACACTTGACCCCTCTTAACCATTAAAAAGATTAATAAAAATAAGAAAATTTAGTATCTATCTTAAGGGGAGTTAGTGCTTATAGAACTGTACCTTAGACCAGGTGATGTTGTCTCTGGTGACGCGCCTGGCGAGGGCGAGGGCTAGCTCGGCGAGGGCGACGTCGGAGCGCAGCATGGTGGTAGGTGCGCGCGTGGCTTGGCGCGCGATGTGCCGGAACGCGTCAGGTTGCTTGCGCTCGAGCGCCGCGCACAGCGCACGCAACGCTGCCAGCACACCGCTCTCCATGTTCGCCGAGGCCTCCTCCCCGCACTCAGTCTCCAACATTTGTTGCACACGTTTCATTACTATTTGCTGGAAACAATACCATTATTATTTTTGTTTGTTTGAGATTCTATCTTATTAAGTCGCTTTGAGGTACCGAACTATCTGTAAATCTTAGCGATCTGCTCCGATTTATCGTTAAGTTATTTATTACAAGTTACATTTATCATATTTATTACCTAATTACTATAATAGTACCAACCTTATTTGGGCACATAGATGATCTTCGAATTTGTGTTTTAATGTACTGCAAGCACAAGGCGCGTCCTTGTCGCACTATTTGAGGTTTGACTTGTGTGGGCGAGGCGAGGCACCAGCCTATGGTGGCGGACAGCCGACGGGACACGGCGGCCGCGGCCGCGCTGGACACCATCGTGCTGAAGCGCCTTCTGGTACGATCCAGAGGTGACAGCGAGCGAGGTGCTAAAGAGAACAAAAGCACAGCGATAGTACAGTGAGCCACAACAATAGACGGAGCAGTAACCGTCGCTTACTATTTTGTCGTACTGTTTTATCACACTCTGCCATCAAGTTTGCAAAAATAGTGTTAACAATTACCAGGTCCAGTGTGGCCGCCTTCAGCATTGGGCATACCGCTCAGCGGGCTACTAAGCTTCCTGCGCGCTCGCAGCGGCGGCACGATCTCGTCATCTTCTTCGCCATCGGGTGGAGTGACATGTATTGCTATGTTGTTGCCCTCTTGAATTCTCCTCCCATCCGATTGCCATTTTAAATCTTTTAAAGCCCCTATCTGAAAAGGAAACGATAGAAATGTTCTTAGAAGGTCAGAAGCAAGACTTGATTAAATGAGTTGGTGAAGAATTATTGCAATGCACTTTATTCTATACCAATCGGTTAAATCCGTCAAAGGGTGTGTGCGTCAACACAGATGGTATGAAAAAATTAAGGTCATGAATTAATAGTCTACCATACAAAAACAAAGAGTTCTTTTTTTACTAAGTGTAGTGTATATAATGTTTAGTTTACCTCATTCTGTTCTTAGATCACAAGATAAAATGACAAAGAAATGTACCGTACGCCGAGCAAACAATGACCAATTAGTTGTGTAGGGGACGTATTGTCCTACTTATACGGGACAGACAAGATTTGTTGATAATGTTGTAAAGTGATCTGCTTATTGTCAATGTCTTTAGATTTGGAGTTTAACATTACATTAGCACATATTTGGTATACTTATCTTAAACGCAACTTTTATGAATGTATAATTTTAAACTTATTAATACAGTCAAACCTGGATAAGAGAGAAACCTCTATAAGCGAGAGTGATTCTTTGACCCTATGAGCTACCTCCATAAAAGAGAAACTCGGATTAAAGGGAAACCTCTATAACCGAGACAAATATCGCTGTCCCGTGGTCTCTCATTTATCCATGTTCGACTGTATTACTATATCTATCTATATCTGCCAAACACGACTGTACGACCTCACTTATGGAGACTTTACCGGTTCGGTATATGAAATAAGGTATGTAAGTATTTAAATTAACTGTTGCATGCGACTATTCTTCTTTATAAATATATATAATATAGAAAGCATTAAACTTTAGTTATATATAAGACAATAAGTAAAGTTACGTGCAAATTAAGACTAATGTCTCTTTAAGTATTTCAACAAAGAGATTACGCTCAGAACAATGTACTATGGAACAAATAGCCGAAAAAGAATTTGGTCATTATCTTAGTCACGCGTTACTAATCTTACAAGTTAATACAAAAGATTGACAATTTAGCCGAAATACAAGATCTGAAAAGCGAGAAGTAAGTTGCGGTTTAAGTAAATTGAGAATTTCTTTAATGCGATACAGATTTAATTTAACCAAGAGAATCTAAGATTATACTAAAAATATTGTTAAAATCACTAAATTCGACTGTGTATTACTGTATAATCTTTAACTTTTTTGAAACAAACAAATGACATTCGAATTTTTAATTGTATTATGATCCTTTTTGAATACTTAACCTGATCCCGGCTAATAAAAACTGTTTAATCTTAAGATCAGGTCCTCGCAATACAGGCTGCGTCTAGTGCGAGGACGCTGAACACTTCGTCTTTTAATAAAAGTTCCCTGATAAACTTTTTTCATTTTAATTTTTCATTCTATTATGTCGTGTACGTATTCCCGCTTTCAAACCTATTTAAATGGCTATCATTGATATCTAGACTGGCCGTGTACAATGCGATCTATTCTAAATTGTATAGATGACAAAGCGTCTTTCGAAGACTGAAAGACGCTTACGGTACTAAGAATTAGATTTATTTACTGTTAACTTCTTTTATGTTAGAATTAAGATTCAGAACAGTATAAATGACAATGTGTTTTTATATAGGTTATAACAGTGGAAACTAATGGCAAGGGAGATATTGGCCGCTAAGTTGTAGGAGTTTCTCATAATAGCTAGGTGCTTCCCCTAGTACCTACTGTAGGAGGACACCTCAATACAATATTCCAGCATATCGCCTTGTATGAATTAGCTTTTTATAATTACTTTTACTCAACTGTACCCGTGTAACCTTCTACATCATTATTGTTTCTATTTATGTTATTATTTATTCTACGTTTTTCTTATAATCATGTCTTCTTAATCGATCAAGTTAACATGGACGTGAACATTATAATTATTTTAATAACTATTCATACAATAAAAGGGTCATACTGAATTAATGGATTGTTGCATTTTTACCTACCTGTATACCTTGATAATTATCTTTACGTATTACATAACAATCGTCGATCGTGTCTATTTTTTAGTAATAATTGTGATATTAGGTATGTAGTTATGTCCCATATTTAATCAACACAGCTATGAAGTTGCAGGATATATAAAACTAAAATTTAGGAAGCAGAAAGTACACCAACTAATTTTATCTTTCATTTCATTAATTTATTCCCTGAAATACTCCAAAAGTGATAGAACGTAACTTTTAATATAACGTATTCTGGTAATTACCGCACGGAAAGCAATGATTATGATTAATGGGGACATTCGGTATTTCAATACGTGGAATATATTGTAGATATAGCTTCATGGAAGTTTGAAGTTAGCTTAAAAGATTAAAGGATAATAAGTATTTGTTTACGTAAATGTGTTTAAACAATACTTGAATCATGCTCTATTAAAATATGTAAATATTGTTCTGATAGGAATTTAGTTTAATCTAGATATCTAATAAAAATGCGACGCGGGTAACGTTGGATCCGATAGAAGCGATGGTGACCCTGGCTCCCGCTGCGTTTGTAATGTTAATTCTCTCGTTCAATGCTACTGATAAGAGTTGTCACTCGAATACTCAATCGAAGCCGCTTGAGGAAATTTCAGTTGTTCATATAAGGGACATGAGTCAATGCGAGTATCACGTTACGAAGAGATGCCTCTTTGATAATTTATTCCGAAGCTTTGATGACCTTTTTAAGGAAGTACTGTTGCACATGATAATGTTTGTTTATTAATTATTTTTCTTTGAAAGATTATTTTATAAAAGTTGTTTAATTGATTGCATTGGATTTTAAAGTTTAAGTGGTTATAAGAGTTATAAGAGTGGTTATAGTCTTTTCTTTATTTATTAATTTAGTTTACAAAAAACATAAATTCATTATTATAATAGATCGGAATTAAATAATTAAATTAAACAAGTCATATGCTAACACAATTAGTGTGTCGTAAATATTTGTGTTATCATAAAAGCATTGCTCGGTTTCGCCAATCACGGTTTGATTCGAGAAGCCAATTGATTGATTAAGTTCGGAGAAAGTTCAGAATACATTCAAACGTAGTAAAACCACAAATATATTGTGAATACTAAAGTTATATACGAGCCACATAAAATATTACTTAGATTTGAATCCCACGGGATATAATTTGCGATGCTAAATTTAATTTAATTGCCACGTATTTCTTGGCAAGGCTGGGCTGGGTATTGTGTGGGAATATCACAGAATAGATAATGCTTGTATGTGCACTAATATTAATATTCAGAGACACGTCGGCACACCGCAGTGTCCAACTGCAGCTATATGTAACATTGATCTGGAATCGTAACTATAGCTTAGGTTACTTTCACCATTGTGTTAAGCACATAAACATTATAGTAATAATTAAGACATAGAATGTAAATGGGTACCAAGGGAGATGAAGACCAGGGTAAGTATCGATGTCCAGAAAGGGGTCAATTCAGATGTGACGGCTGACAGACAATTATTAAAGAGTACTACATAATGTGCCGACCCTCTGTAAAGAAAAGAGCTGGGTGATGTAAATTGTAAATGATTTCTACTGCAATTTTAGTGGTCACTTAAATATAAGATTTCTCATAATGAATCCACAATAAGGATCTGTAAAAATGACTTAAAGAGTGACATTTCGGAACATCATTTTGTTCAGCTATCTTACTTATTTATTTATCTTTATTAGTTATTTATTGATCGACTATACGCTTTATCATTGTACGATACCAATTGATAAGGTATATTGTCGCAAAATATCTATGCAAATAAATGTTGAATGATCAGATCAACTTCATCATTTATCAGACAGGAATTATGCAAAGAATATTCCGTGCCTAAGAAGAGTTCAATAATGCTTTAGAGTACCACCCGAGAAGGAACATCGTTAGGTGTTAGTAATTATCCTCTTTGTGTACGTCTCCTTCTCCGTACATTAAGGGTAGGCAACGCATCTGCAATTGCAGATGACTATGGGCAGCTGTCGCTTCGCTATTTCAGCGAATCCAGGTGGCGGCTTGCTCGTTTGCTACATATTATTATTAAAAAAAAATGGTGCTTTTTTCCTCTACTTAATATTACTGAGTATAATTTATGAAGGTAAGGTAAGTTAAATGAAAGACAACATATTTTAAATATGTTTAAGGAAAATAACAGATGTAAGTAATATTATAATTTATTTTTCTGCTTCCAACACTTTATTACTTTTGTTGTCGCACATTTCTCTCTTATTTTTAACAATGGTGGCGTAAGTAAAATAAATATGCTTGCAACGCTGCAATTTATGGGTATTTTTAAAATAAAACCTACATGGATACATAAACTCTTTATCGGTGCGGCCTCGTGCATAAATCGCGCGCAAAAAACATCGCCAACAAGAGTTCCTAATTGGATTTTGTGTCTCCACGTATTTCACCCTTGAACGGAGGTCATTTATAAAAAAGTATATTTCTTTACAAATTGGCATACACTTATCTTCATTTTTATAAATTATTCACCTCACAAAAATATCACTAGAAAGTTACTCTCCTGATATTTATGGGCAGTGTAACGTGATACATTGAAGACAAATCTTTAAGAACTTTGAATTCGTTGTTGAAATGATTTTTGCAATATAACACACAGAGTTATTGAACGTTTCACTACTGATACAAATCTGCCTTTTAATCAGCACCAAATTGGGTGACATAATACATTCTTACCATTTATAAAATCGATTTCAGTTTGAGTTTATAAACGAATAGACAACAATTTATTGGTGCTACGAATGATAGGTTTTCATATGCGGAAAAAATGTTTTTTTTAAATCTTTTACTTTGCATTCAATTCTTTTTTTTACTAAAGCTTATCAGTGGGATGTAACGAATTGGATGTATTAATGGGCCAAGGGCTTTAGCGTGTTCCCCGTATCGCGATGAGACATAAATACGTAGGCTTGATAAGAGACGTGCAACAATAATGACGAGCAGGGTCATACTGTGATTCATTTCGACGCAATAATTTCCTATGGGCCTGGGACAGGGAATTAACATACAAATATTTTGGGAGTTCGCGTAACGCGTCCTAAATTTCAGAGAATAATTTTCCCAATAGATGGCGCTTGTAGTATAATCGTCATACATAATAATATGAAAACGAAAATTGTAATTAACTTGCTCTTATTAATGCTAAACCAGATATATGTATAAAAGAACGATGCTTCTTAGAAGTATCTGTGACAAAGTGCATTATGCAAATGAGGTGTTACCAATATAAGCAGTCATTGGCGCATAAGCACGACAAAACTGTTTATCTTCACAGCATCATAATAGCATACCTTCAACGTACCCGTTAAATGGAACACGTACTGGACATTTATACAAGAGTTTAACGTCTTATGCTTTAAACAATAAAGTCGATAATTGCAAAACAGTAGTTTAGTTTACGATCAGAACTATGAAATATCGTAAAGTGTACCTGTTTTCTATTCTTGTCTTTACGCGCAATGTTTATTTCATAGTAACGGATTCTGGTTCCCTCATGACCGCGGACCGGTCACTGATTTTGAATCCATTAACAAAGGCTGCACTATTAAACAATACTAGACATATTTATACTAAAGTTTTGTAACCTACTATTCTTCATAGCAAATAACGATTTTATACGTAAAACGTTTACAATGTTAGCTATTTATCCCTATTTGTGAAGAAAATTATTCAACATTTTAAATACACGCACATTTGAATAAAAAATAAAATTGATTTTCATTGAATGTGAAAAATTTTATAGTTTAGAACACAATCATTGATGCAAAATAGTTTCAACGCTTTAACATAGGGGTGAATGCGGTATCCCACTAGAGATTTTATCAGCGTTGATAAATGTTTAAAGTTAATACGATACACTAGTGCTGTATTCCGCTACAAAAATAGCTTTAAACATCTGTACAACTAATATTAAATAACTTAAGTTATGTAAACGGTTAATCTGCTTTTAATATTTCCTTTGTTGGTCTTTTAAATGTATAATTAAGCATCTTTAGAGTTGTAATGTTTTACAAATGACAATCGCAATATTTTAATAGCCAAAGCAATAAAGTAAATACGAATGTTTTAACAGTTATTAAGCAAAGATGCTGCACTATCTATTCGATTAATGACGTGATTTGATTACTTAGCCAACGTTTTCATATGCTTATTATCTTAATAGTTATCTCTAATTTTTACATCAAAAAGAAGTTAGTCCCGAATCTGGTTTACACCAGTTACAAATTATCATACGGAAACAATAGAACGTGTGCATCGTTCCGAAAAATAAAATAAATCAACTTGTTAAAACGTTTCTTTCAACAATTAACAATGCTGTGATTCAAAAATGCAAATACTTCTCGTAAATTCTTGATTTGTCTGTTCTTGATTTGTCAGTAACGATGATTAAAGTAAAATATGTTTTATAAAGGTGAGTGCTGAAGTTCCCTGTCTAACCTCGTTACAGTCAGTACCCAGTTTAATATTTTATCTGTCCGAGTGTGTAAAAATGAGTGCGATGCGACGTTGCTCTGTCCACGGACCAATGAATCGGAATGATCGATTAGAGTACAACTCGATTAAATATACTCGACAAGATTTTTATTATGAAAAAAAAACCTCAGCTAAGCGTTTATTTTTAAATTCAGATCAAGCTATATGAAGCCTAGGGGTCGATGATATTTGGTTAAATATAAAAAGATAATTGAGCTATTGCTCCACTTAATCAATATTTTGAATGGTATACAAACACGAAATTAAAGTAAATCTGATTAAAATATTTTTGTGGTTTGCCGTTCTGATGACGTATAGGTCTCAAATGAAATCTGTAATATTTTCAAATGGCATTCTCAATAGGTTGGAAACTTGATTTGTCAACAGTGGGCAATAAAATCGACAATATCCATTTTATTGCTTGAACACTTCAATCACAGCAGTGAGTCACGCGGCGTTCTTGTGGGAAACGATTTGTTTCATTACAGGTGCAATATTTCAACATTTTCTTACTTATTGCTCGATCTTAGCTCATGGTAGAACGCAAATTGTATAACACTAAGTATGCTAATGACTTTTTTTAACACACAATCCTTAGTTAAAATAAAATTGAGTCCGAAACCATACTTACGAGTAGAATGACCTAAAGTACCCAAGGACGAGCTAAATTTTTCCTAAAATCAATTCGAAAAGACTACGAACGAAATATGTAGGTGAAGATCTGCACGCAAATATGTACGTAGATTTATTTTGTCTAGCGAAGCGTAATATCAACCCCCAAAATAAACTTATAAGTTACCTGGTACAGCGTTAAAGTAAAAAAATAATGACAGTATAAAATAGAGTTGAAGTGCACAATGAACCAGTTTCATTTCCCCAGCGTAGTGACATGAATAATTCGAAGAACAAAACAATGTGAGATGTAGATAGCTTTTTAAGCACGACTAAGATAAAGCAGACGGGATCTGCGAGGTTCGGACATGTGCAGTGCAGGGCTGCCAACTTTCAATGAACGATGATACGAACACTTGTGACGAAAGAAAATGCAAACTTTACCGGACTAAGGATAAGAACGACATCCAGTGAATTGGTTCAAGCCTATTTTGGCCGAGATAGGTGCTAAGATCGCAGCCCTAATATGCATTTTGCGAAGAATGCTGCTTAAATGCATGTGAGAGATGACAACCCTACATACGAGGCGCGTTATGAGGGCGATTAATGACACAGTAATGTAGTAAAAAGTGAAAATAATGCACATCTTTACGTTCACAATCTTCTCTCTGTTTTGATAACTATTTTACGATAACTTTTATTGCTCTTTTTTTGAGGAAAGTGTACTAAGTTTTTTTACACTGAGATTTAGTTAAATATTGCTCTGATGAAGATAACAAATATATGTATATTGTATAAAGAGGGCAAAGAAAAGGAAAGTGGTGAGATTAAATAGGGCTACATTTTGAAGTCCATAGTAAGAACGGGTGAAACAATAATATTCTAACATAACTATAATATAACAATGTCTAAGTTTGCAGATACGGATGTATCAATGTGTCATATCGATTGTTGACGATAGAACAACTTTTATGCTTATCTTCCGTATAAAAACAAATAGCCTCATTTAATCGTGAAGATAAATGTATTGTATTAAGGCACAGAGACAAGTGAATAATTGACGCTCGTTTTTATTTGATCCCCAATATTTTTGCAGTCGACATGAATTTTACTCTTTGATTTCTGTCCGCCGACACTTCTTTTAATTGACAATGCGAATTAAAATAACTTACATTTAATCTCTGCGATATGAACTTTATTTTAATGCATTTTAAATTATCGTTATTGATATGGTTACGTAACCAAGTTTGATCTTTTTAATTATGTAGATTTCGTTAACTTTTCCTTATGTTATATAGCAATATAACAAGGGATGCTAGTTGCTACAGAAAAAAAATCTCCAGTAAAGTTTAAATTACCTACTAACACAATGCTATTTCTAGTTTATGTCTCATAACCCTTCTATGTCGCAATAATATTTTTACAGCGCACATTTAACAAACATACAATACAGGGAACTCAATTCATAAAACACATAATCTCGCACTGGAAGCTACAAAAGGTCGCTAAATTTAGATTTTTTCGTCTGTTCATTTCGACCTCTAAAGATCAACACGTGAAAAGGAATGTTAATAAGACATTTTATGAATCAAACGTTTTTCGTTGTTGATACTTTAAAATTTAACAAGTCTCTCCTTTTATTTTTGTGAAGTCGTACAAAGATAAAAGAATTATTATATTTAATTTTCGTAATATAACTTTGTGCTGTGCTTTACTGTATGTCTGTTAAAATGGCGCCGGACTCTCGTAAACGGAAATATGACGTATCTATGTATCATTCGGAAATAGTTGATAGTACAACCGAAACGAAATGGCTGACTCGATAATTTATTTCGCCCTGGCTATCGTTTTATCTTGTACAACGTTTGTTGCTTTGTTTATCGATTGTCAGAGAGAAGTGGTAACCAAAACAGTACATAAGTATACGTGGTTATAGGAATTAGAGCGATTATATCAATTATAACTAGGTCTACTTACCTTGCTTAGGGAATAAAACGCTAAAAGCGAATCATAGCAGAATATAATATCTGTCAGAACTCAATTTGAAGTTTTTTAATGAGACATTTTTGGAGATTATAATTGCTAAAAATAGATCTAATTAAATTCGACAGATCATATTTTAGAAGAAAGAAAGTTTTTAACGTTTCCCTCGTTAAAAGTCAAAGCTTTCTAAGAATTCAATGGTCACGGCAAATCTCTTTAATCTTGCTAAAAAAAAATCACCGAAAATCTACCGTATTATTTCTCGTAGGACGATAAAAGTTAATAGAGATAATAGAGCCGTACTTAGCTAGTCTCTCAACAAATTTGAGAAACGTTTATGATAAGGTTTCACGTAGCTGCTTACTCAGTAATCAAGTACGGCGATAATTAGGATGTTTTGTGTGTAATAGTTTAACATGAGTCATAATGTGCTTTTAATTATGTCTGGTTATATCTTCTTTGTACTACGTAATGATTAATCGGTTGTAGCTACTTGGTTTTCGACGACTACATTTTTTAAAGTTGTAACGTAGGCTGACGATATTATAAATGTATTTTGTGAAAGATGTATAAGAAAGGTGTGAATTCATATGTGACAAAGTAGAAGTTATTAGAAGGACTCGGATTGTTAGATATTTCAATTTATAATGTGTGTATAGTAATTTCCATTCGTTATGGAGTTAGTCGTCATTTAAAGTTAGTGCTACTGTTGTACATAAATTCATTACAACTTTTGATTGTTAGTTTCCAATTCTCTTCTGTCCACTGTAATCAACATCAAATATACTTACAAAGCATAAGCAAAACAAACAAACTTTTAACGTCATTGGTATAGATGATCATTTGATATCTGTTGTCCTGCATGCCTTGTTTGTCACCAATTTAACTTAATCATGTCCTCTATTAAAGAGATAGCATAAAAAGAAATAGATAACGATGTAGGAAATATTATATTCGGAGTCACAGATAGATGGATTAACTATGATAGATGTTATTTTAATAATGCATACTAATAAGGGAAAAAAGGCACATATTGAAATAATAAAGCAAAGTGAAATATTGCATGTATGCTACTCTTGGTTATAGTGTAATATATTCAATACTTTACGTTCCTCCTACAGACTTGTACAATGCATACGAAATTCGACTACATAAAATCTGAATGTTTAAAATCCTTGCCTACTTTAAAATATGTGGTATATTTGTGTAACTGTGTCACTAAATTGTTAACCTTTCAAATAAAAATGTTTCCAAAAAAATATGGGATGTGAGAGGTGAAGTCAAAATCATTTGATTTCACTTGTACAAAATTCCATCCTGATGTAATGATGTTAGTATAGTTAAGTATAGCTATTTTTATAAAGGTCCCCTTTCATATTTTTGTATTTTTGTAATATGACGTAAACAATACCTCCTCTTATGTAAAGCAATATACAAGAACATAATTAGCGAGTGCCGATCCTAATTGTGGTTTCTGAACCACTCTATTCATGGCATTGTTTAACGTTTTTACGCCATATAGATATCTAATTAAAGTTGTTACATTTGAAATACTAATAATAGCAAGTATTAGAAACATGACTGTTTTACGTCTGACATAAAATTCTCCTTGTAGAGTAAGCTTGTGTAGTCTTCTTTTGTGAAAATTAGCGTTTTCAATAGTAGCTGAAAATTTATAAAAAATAACTAAATCTTTGTTAGCTTGAAGTATTTGACTTATACTTTGTCATTGATTGTGTTCATAACAATACAATTTAGTTTCGCGTAAATAAACATTTCTATGTTAATATGTAATTGATGGGTACGAATACTGATTCAATTGCTTTTTTATACAACTCTGGTAGAATTTATGTCTGGCTCGACTTAAATACTACTTCACTGTCGAGATTCTACCATTTTATATGTCAAAGACAATGAAAAATAGCTTTCTTAGTATATTTTGTGTGAAAATTGTTTCCAAAAGATAACTTACGAATTTATGACTCGCAGCTAGCTTAGAATTATTTAAAATATACAACTAACGACTTAATTTAATAGAAGAAACACAGATTAAATTCGATAGAATGTGCTCATAATATTCTTCTGATAAGTTTATTGTAAAACATTACAAAACAATAAATTCACGTAACTTTATTAAAATTACAAACGTAATCAGCGGATTGATAAAAATATTTTATGAATAAAACTTCCAAAATATTGTAATAAAACAAATGGAACGGTTCTAATCAGAATCTTTTATTGAAACTCTTTCTTGGTAAGTGAACGTGTTTTGAATTACGATCGGATGAAGTATACGTGCTTAATGTTGAGTGCTTTTACGCATTATTACCACTTTCCTCGACCAAAATTTTTATCGGATTATACCATTTTTTAATATCTTAATAAAATTAAGTATACCGTTCGAATATTTCTTACAATTATTAGGTTAATAATATTCGATGTAAATTTTGTAAAGGTTATTAGATTTTAGTATTGTTTCATACTGTTTAAGTTTTAAGCGGGAAGAAACCCTTATAATATACATTCTAGGATTCAAATCCCAGACCTCTTTCTCAAAAGTTATACTTTTGTTACCATATCATGTGTTCCATTTATTACACCTGTGTTATTTTGTACGATTTAGATAAAATAACTTAAATTAATTTGGATAAGAACAATTTGTTACGCACAGTATGAACACCGTTAAATACTGTGTCAATATTAATAAGCTTGATATAAATATGTTAACACATTATTAAGAGATCTATCTTCCAATTCTTATTACTTATAATAAACTTTAAACAAGCTAAAAGTAAACAAACGTTCGGTTCTATGTAGTTAAAATACTTGGGTCATAAAATATTAACAATGATTTGTATTCATAGTATTCTTTTGGCCTATTGTAGAATTCATTTACAATATTTAAAAATGTTTTAACTCAGCAACATAAGGTAATAACTTAACGTTAACTTGTTGTTAACATGTCATTTAAATTAACTTATTTCAACCAAACAGTTACGTGCAATGGACCGTTTAATAACGTACAAAGCGCTAGGCAACGAGCATACTATGGTAATAAAGAAAGCCATACCTTGAATCAATTGTTATCTACAATTCTCTTGATGTTTCTGTTGATTCCTCTCAGTATATTCGATCCGTGTCTAAATTCAACGCACTGCCTAAACAGATACTATAAACGGTGTTAAATTGTATGAAATGTGTACGAATGATTATTTGATAGGAATTGGTTAATAGAAATGGGTCAGGATGTGGACGAGCGATAGTTACGGAGTGGTCGTGCGGCGTGCACGAGCGCCACTCGCGGCTCTCGGTTATCAACTAAGCACATTAAAACGCCGGTTGATACACAAGCGAACGTTTTTCTTGTTTGTTGTTAACATCACACACATCGCTCCCAATCTGTACTTATGAAATGGCTCGTTTCCTACGCTGGTGTCAAATGAAAGTTTTTAATTATTTCTAAGGACCGCACGGTTACCGCGTGGGAACGTGGAAGTAGAAACTTTTAGAGAAACGAACTAACTTGTTGCAGGATTACTCTGTGTAATCTGTGCAGGCTTCACGGTCGTTGCCTTTGTCTTGAGTCACACGATTGCAGGCAGATAACATCTATTGTCTACTACTAGTTATGCATATTCCTGGTTTTATATCGTTGTACGGTAAGGTAAATTTATGAAAGATGATTGCAAACAAACAAGCATCTCATGACAAGTGACCGCTGGCCACAGGCATAATCATACAGTTAGCGTTTCTAACCCCGCAGACAAAAGAGAACATAGAGAGGAAAATGACAATTCGTCTTTCTTCTCTCCTTAAAAAGGTGAGAGGGCAAGATGACTATTGGTGCTTACATCTCTTGCACTAAACTTATCAGAGGAAAGTCACCAGTTACCTGTAGTGTTGTGGTATTGCATCGGTCAAACGAGTCACCGTGCAGTACAATGTTGCTAAATTTTACTTTATTTTTTCCTTTATTGAAGTCAACTCAAAATCTACAAATAGGTAGACAGTCGGACGGGTTTACTAATTTTTAATGTTAGTGCTTATGAATTATGGTTAATGCTTCATGTCGAGTGCATTTGGTATTCTCTTGAGGGCTGCTGTCTAGAACTGTGGAATATTTAACATATTTTCGGATATCATACCAACACGCCGGCACAAGTTTCTGTGAATAATTCAAGGTAAACTCGGAGCGCGCTAGAATTTTAATGCATGTGAGAAAATTGTTCATCTATGTTTAGTAACAAACTAAAATGGAATAATTAACACAGACAAGTGTTACTCGGAATTGTATCAAGGATAGTATTGTTATATACGGTGTGAGAAACTAAAAGTAATGAAATTGAACGTGGACGGATACAAAGGATAGGAGGCTAAAAAAAGTATGGATGGAATAAGTGAAAGAAGATATGTTGAAAAAGGGATAAATTCAGAAATTACGTCTGATAGGGAAGTATGGAGGAGTAGTACTTACTGTGCCGACCCTCCATAGTGACAAGGGCAGGAGGATGATGACGATGTGAGAAACTAACTATAATATCTAATATACCGAGATATCGAGAGAAATAACTACTTATATTTGTACGTGCAAAAGATTTTTTTTTTACATGATCTTTTACATATTAGGGCACTCTTTTTACCAATAATTCTATTGTAATAATAGTTGACCGGTTACAAAGTGCGCATAACTTGAACCAAGATAATGTTAAGCAATCGGCTTCTGTTAGTATTATCCCTTGTGACGTTATTTTGCATGGTTTATTGGTTTGATTGTCTGCAGTAGTTGTAAATCGTTCACCATGAAGAAGTTTTTATTTGACAATAAAGTTTATACAAGCTTTACCTGATCGATACGCATTTATTTTTTTGTTAGTTTAGCAACATTTTTAGGTGATTTGGTAATTACTCAAGTAAGTAAAATCCAAATGATGAATGAAAAAAAGAACTTTGACATTGACTTAATATGTGATTTTTAAAGGTTTTATTTTTGAATTTGCTCAGATCCACATGTTACCTGTGTAGGTATGCCTAAAGTAAAGGATAAGGAAACCAATGTTTTATAATATCCTTATATACAGATACAACCTTTGTGATCTCAAGAGATTTGTCCGTCAAAAAGCTTGCAAACCTTCATTATTTACAAGTGAGAAAGTTCCAATACGATTTTCCGACGTTATTACGTGTAAAGGATGGACTACTTACCTTAGATATTCTAGAACTGCCCCTAAAAATAATAGATAGCAAAGTTTGCTACGCTTAAATTTCCTACACACAATTGTACAGGCGTCAGGCAAAGGTTAAATTCTTAGAATTCAGCTTAAAACTAGAACATTCTAGGCACTCTATTACATTACAAATAGTGAGTAATTATTTTAAGTAAGTTTATTTTTATGAGCTTCGGGCCTCATGTTTTTTCAGTGTTATTTCACCTTTATTTTAAGTAACACTTAGCTGCGAAGAGTGCGTAGGGTGAGACTGAAATCAGTTGCATAATATATTTTTAAAAAAGCTTTTATTTTGGGGCAATTCAAATTGGATCAAATCAGAACTTAACATCTGCTCCCGATATCTCTACGTCGTAAAAAGCCTTGGGCTTGGGCTAAAGCGACGCGCCGACGGTTCGTTTTTTTTAAGTATGTGCCTACGAGTAGTTTTAGGTAGTCACGTGAAAGAAGATAACGACCGACGATAGAACATGTAAGTAAATACTATGAAACTATTAAACTTCGAATAAATATTTGTATAATATTTGTATAGATAGTAGTCCGCATTAGCCACAATAAAATATAAGTACAAAATCACTTTCGAAATCGGTGTTGGTTCGTAGCGACTTTTTTATATTTAACTAATTAAAAAAAACGTACCAAATGATTTCAGTCTTTTGTTCACGTATTTTCAGAATTTAAAGTTAAAAGTGAATATAATAGAATGGTTTTAAATTAATGTTCAGCGAGCTTTATGCTAAAAACAAGCTTTTGATATTGTAATGTGACCATAAAATGCTATCATCCGTGTAAAATTAATTACCTTTAGAAATACCAACAACGCTTTTATTGTATAGACATATACTAAATTATATCATAATGTGTGCTGCTTGAAAAGTATTTTAACTAAAGTTTTGTTACATTTGTAACACTAATGGCCGTTTTAACCAACAGTCCCTAAATTTTAGGTAACCTTAATGGTATTTTAAACGTCACCTAACACTACTTACGTTTTCACCAACAGTTAAGTGTCAATTTAGACCGTAAGGGATCCGTTAGATTTAGGGAGACACTTAAGCAAAAAGGCACCTATCTAAAACTACTTTAGGGGTTGGTTGGTGAAAACGGGCATGATTCTATCCAATTTATAATTCTAGTGGTACATTACCCGTTTAAATTACTAGCAACTTCCTTACTCTAAGAAGACATTTCTGTATTGATAATAATTAACTAGTTTAAAAATTCATTTCGTATTTTTTTCATCTATTTTGATCGAATAAACAATAAAATCTTTTTTCTTTGTAATGTTGAGCTACCATCAGCAGCATACATAGCGATAGAAGTTTTAATTTACATATTTTAATTAATAAAATATGTTTATTTAGGTTTTATTACAAAAGATATTTATTAATTGGCTTTAAGTAGAGGCTGTGTTAATAGAATGATTGTGTTTAATTTAATTAATGTCATGAAGGACACGAACGAAGTACTGACTATAAAATTATCAATGGAATCGCAAAATTAATATTGAGTCATTCAGATCTTTACGAATGAATTTCTCTAAATTCATAGTCTGTTGTAATATCGAAGAGATCGGTAATAACAATTGGTAATCTATACTGATATTATAAAGAGAGAAACTTTGTATTCTTGACTTTTGTATGTATTGAAATAAATCAAGAACTACTGGGCCGTTTTCACAAATTCTTTCACTCATAGAAAGCTACATTATCCCCGAGTCACGTAGGCTATATTGTTTAATTCCGGACGAAGTCGCGAGCAACACCTAGTAAACAATAACATTTAATTCAAGCTAAAGTAGAGTATGTACTAGATAACATTGTAAATTACTTTGTTCTTTGCCACGTAACAATCAAAGTGCTGTTAAGGAACATTGCGTATAAATTTTGTGTACTGTGACGGATAAACGTGGTGCGACTAATTAAACTTTTCTCCTAACCCTACGGCTTCATTAGACCTAGTTCGCGATAAAAACGGACTTGCGCCGAAGGAAAATCTCTGTTTTTATTTCGAACTCGGTCTACTGAAGCCGTAAGGTAAAAAATATGATTTAATACAATGAATAAATCACATAACTTAACTTCTTGTTAAAAAAAATACGTATTCGTTTTATGTAAAAGTTTTAAATTATATTAATGGCTTTGATTGCAATATGTATTTTTAAATTCACTTTATAGTTTTCCAGTACACAGTACTTTACAGTACAGTACAGTATATTAGGTTCCGGTTTCTAAAAATAAAGAGCCATAACCTATATTAAACGTTGTTTTAATCAAGAATTAATCGGAAAAGTTGTATTTATGTTATAATTCAAATTATTATTTTTAAATAGAACAGAATTAAACTTTTGAATTTTACGTATGACTTAATTATCAAAGGCTTGTTAACACATCCGCTTGTTTCAAACTCAGGGTAACATGTTTATCTTGGCCACAAAGAGGGTAATTGTTACTTGTTTCCGCGATATTTTCGTCATAATTATTGTAGTTTGTAATAGTTTAATTATGTTTCCATGTGGTAAAACTTTCAAATGACAAAGTTAGATTAGCAATTTGGACCACATTATAATTCAAATTTAAACTCTTTCCCCCTTATTCCAAAAAAATGTATAAAGTACTGCGATAAACGAGGACCAATAAGTGGATGATTATACGATACTGCAGGACACTCGAAACTAAATAAGATAGACCAGGGGTCTCATCGGACCAAATTATGTATCATAAGAAGTACCAGGAACAAGGATGTTCTGTATTTTGGAATAAATTTTATGAATGTATCAGTACCAAACGTAGAAAGTACAACAGTATTAACGCTGATTCTAGTTTCGGAATAAAGTGGTGAGAAGTTAAAACTAAATAAAATACTTACTAATAAGATACGCTTGTACTCTTGAATTTTAT
>QDHC01002768.1:568462-583960 GCA_013186455.1 Papilio dardanus tibullus | reverse complement strand
ACTAAAAAAAATCTACAATTTATTACTGAATTATTTTTGATTTAAAATAATGTAACTTTATTCGTATACTTAGATATACCTTCTACCTGGATTTAAATTGACTTTTGATGTATCCACTAGCGCTCTTTTGTAATTTACAACATGTCTTAATACTAAAGTTTATTACTTTGCGCGCTCCAAGTAAGAGATTAATGTTCAGTTTGTTTGTAAACAGATTCTTAAGACAAAAGACTTTATGTTCACACTTGCAATTCTCGGAGAACCGTAGCAGCAAGACTTACTTCATCTACTACATTTAATCTCTTTTAGAACAAAAAAAATAGTGAGATTAACTTTATATTTTTAGTCGATAAATAAAATAATGTTATATCTTACTTTTTTTTGTAGTAATAATCTGATTACTTCTTACTCACTACTTTATCTTTTAGGTATCGTTATAATGTTTTAAAAGTCACCCACAACAATATTAAACAAAATTATTTATTCGATTTATTTGAATGATGAATAAAATTAATTTAGTAATAATTGATTAAGATCTTGTTATGAAGAAAGTGAGCTCATTGTATGAATTTAAAAACTCGTGTATACTGCTGAAAAACGCCTTAACCTACTTTAATTAATTTGGACCAAAAGCTGTTTTTGAAATTGATTAAAACATTTTGAACAATGCCTTTTTATAAAGTTTTACAAGTTACTTCAGAACGGCTTACTACCAACTGTCAATCTCCCGACCTGCTCTACTTTTAAAGCATATTATTAAATATAAAAAAAATGTTACAAAAGTAGAGCGATATTTTGGTCCTTAATTTTCTTGTTAATTATTGAAAAAGTCAAAGTTTAAACATTTAATACGTTAGAAAATTAGTCCGACTACATTGCATTTTAATAAAATTGATAATTAATATAATTAAATTATGGCCCTAATTCTAAAAAAAAATCAATTCGTTCTTGTGAAGTATTTATGTTTTTACTGGTAAATAGTTGGTTGTTATTTTGTTATGAATTTGTTTTCACAATATGTTTTTATATATACAATAGAAAGCAGACAAAATAGAGCGAGAACTTTTAAATTAAACTTTTCCGGATGTTAGATCAAAAGCACTCGAAAGTTCTTGACAACTTCCGCTGTTTACAACTTAAACTTATTGACGTACACTACAAGTGATTCTTTTATACGGGTTGTTTTAACTAAAAAATAATAGTTCTAAAAGCTATTATTTTCTAACTTACGTAGGTATTGCAAAATTTTGCGGCTGCAGGGACCAATATTTTATTTTATTTATTATTTAAGTCACGGTGTTCAATTTTCTTATTTATGTTTTGTCTATGTTAAAAAGACTTGTAAATATTGATTGATGAAGTAATTAATTTGTGTATACAATATTAATTATAAATTCACCGCGTTACAGAGTAATCAAATTGTGTTGGGTGATTATCTTTGATTATACGCAACGCGATCAAGTTAATTTCGGTAATAATTAAATTGTATTTACCTTATTTATTAATACATTTCAGCTAAAATTGTAGTATTGAAAAATGTGGTTAAATTAAACACAGTAAATTGCTGTATTACATTGGCTCCCTATAACGACTAGGTAATTGTTGTATGTGAAAAAAGTATGAATAAATTTTAAATAGAGTATCTCAGTGGTGTAAAATATTTTTAGATTCTATTTGAAAAGAATTAAAACTCTTTAGACCTTGGTAACAATTATGCAAAGCTCTGGTCCGTACTGAAGGCTCGTCCAAATGGAAATTCGTTCAAAGTAAGCCTGTGAGAATATATCTTTTCTAAAAATAAAATTAAACATCACAGCTTAGATTCTTATTTTATTTTAAATTTAGAATGTTGGTTTATTTTATTGCAAAGAAGAATAAAGACCATTGTCCTCGGGTTTACTTCGAGGAGCAAATTGAATGAACGTTACAATATGGATCTCGCGAATCTTAAGGGATTGCCTGTAAGTAGAGCGAAATAAAATATTGCGAAGGAACCCATATTCGAGATTGAAATATCCATCAACAATGGCTGCAATTTATGACGAATGGATATAAAACAAAACATTTCCTGTATTGTATTTTGACTGCTGAATTTCTTTTTAAAAAAGATGCAGTCACTGTAAGGAAAATTTGATAGCTTTATCTTTTAAAATACATTTTTGGTATTACAAACTCAACACCAACATTATATTAAATCGAGTAAATCAGAGAGAAAAAGTAAGAAGCTTAAAAGTATTCATTACGAGGCAAAAATAAATCTCAAGAAAAAGGCCAAAGTCGAATCGACGGCAACAAAAAGTTAGAAATCGTTGTAACGAAATTGGCGCGACGTAGGTCGAGGGTTATTGTGGACGACAATCTGTATTCGCTCACATTTAAGATAACGGCCATCCAGCCGAGCACTAGACCCTTTTACGTTCTACTGGCAGAAAGTTAATATATATGAAAAGCTCAATGTTGCAATAATCGTCCTACGAAGTAGGAAAAATGGTCAATAAATTTCGTTTTAAAAAGCACTCAAACTTTGTACTCTAAGCTTTTATGATTTATACTGAATCAAGATTTTTTTTAATCGTTAGAGCATCATCGGGTAAGTGTATGAGTAGATATGAAATTCGAAAATAGAAAACACCTTGGTAAAAGGCGGGGAATGAACCTGGACTTTTAAGATTACCTAAAGATCTAATCTATAGATTATGGTACGGTCTGGTCAAGCGCTTACCAACTGCGCCATCGGCTCGATTTATTATTCTACTAGTTGTTGCTCGTGACTTCGTCCGCATAGAATTATATAGCCTATGATACTCGGGGATAATGTAGCTTTCTATAAGTGAAAGATTTTTTGAAATCGGCCCAGTACTTCTTGAGTTATTTCAATACATACAAAAATACAAAAATGCAAAAATACAAAGTTTTTCTCTTTATAATATTAGTATAGATAAAAGATATTAATAATACATTTTGTGTATAATAATTAATTATTATCTGAAAGGAGATCGCTTCATGTAGTCAAGATATAAAGGGATTGATTTGATCAAAGCTGAGATATAATTGCGTAGCTAGTAATCCGAATATTGAAAGTTTCATAATCTACGATATAGGTCGGTTTTCAGAAATTTGTAATTTCAAAGTAAATAACTTGGCTAAGTTAAGTAAGTAGTAAAGTTTGTTTAATTTTAGATCTACTCGTAGGTAACTAAATACATACTTATTTTTATACATTTATGCTGTTTGAGCAATTCGTGTTTTTGATTAACTTTATAGGGATATTCATACTGTTTCAAGTTAAAATATGCAATCATTGCGAGATCCAGTAAAGAAACAAAAATGGAAACCTCCTAAGTATAGCGTCTTCAGAAAAACCAAACATATTTTTTATTCCGACCACAGAGGACAAAGGTCAATACATTTAATTTATTTTTTTCATAGATCACAGCACAGTTACAATCAAAGAGAAAAATAATAGAATAAATATAATATTGAGTCATGTTAATCTTGATTGAAATAACGTATTAAGTAGTTTGGTAGTTTTCCAGTTACTTTTGCACGTGCAAGTAATGACTTGGTACGAAGTTGTGACTACCAGTGCACTGCGATTACCAATATGACTTTGGAAGTTGCAAAGGAACTTGGAACTACAAAGTTATCGTTTGCTTCCTAAAAGCTTGCGGTATTGCGTCCGTAAACTTTCTGTGAGCGATTTAATGAAGCAAGGAATATTATTTAACTAGCTGTTGTGCGCGACTTCGTCCGTGTGGAATTAAATAATATAGCCTATGTTACTCGGGGATAATTTAGCTTTCTAATGGTGAAAGAATTTTTCAGTAGTTTTTGAGTTATTTCCATACAAACAAAAATACAAAGTTTCTCTCTGTATAATATTAGTATAGATGAACAATGCAAACTACATAAAGTTTAATTAGTGTCGTGAAAAATAGCTTTGTTCATAGTTAGTTGTTAGCTGTAATGAAGTCTATAAAATAATTGCTTAGAGGTTTAAATGAATAGTCAATCAATAAGTAAAGAATTTTCATTTAACAAATCCATTAACGGCTGGAGCATCGAGGTTGCACAGTTATCATGGAAATGAAGTAGAGTTACGTCAGAAATAAAACATTTACAGAAGTACATTTAATTCTCATTATTTTAAAAGTTTTGCAGCAATTATGAGCGAGAAATTAAATCCTGAACACTTTTTAGGTTTTGTTTCCATTTGGCATCCGAAGGTCGAATTGTCTGTGGGTCAATCAGACCAAAGGGAAAAAAATGATATTTTAAGTAGAGTAACTCACAGGACCGGGCAATGTGGTAATCGCTGGGGAAGGCCTACATTCAGCAGTGGACGACAATAGGCTGACGATGATGATGATGAATAATCAATTGAAACATTTTTTAAAACCACACAATCCATAATTAAAACACAATAAAGTTGTAAATGTATTAGGTCTTATATACAAGGAGTACGAACTTTCTTTAACAGACTTCTAACAGTAGGAGGTTATTTACAATGAAACTTTGAAGACTTAACTTACAACCAAGAAAAGCAATGACTTTCTTATTTAGTATTTAGGCGATATAAATAGTTTTTTAATGAAGTCGCATCTGTAGTTTGTTGTCCTAAATCCTTAAAATGAGCCGTTTGAAAGTTGCTAAAATGGCTCCGAAACATTAGAAAACAACTAACTTTAATGAGTGATGGTTTTCTGTTACAAATTAGTGTTTATTAGCTTTGAGTAGTGCTTATAATAGGAGCACATAATCACTATTTACTAACTTGTACAAAGATTTATTAATTACTAACATTTGCTGACGTTTCAAATAAACTCATTAAATTGATTAAATGGATGACTAGTTGGCATAAACCAAACAACACTAATGAATTTCTCTTGATTAGGCTTTTAATTAAGTTTGCTTTTATGTTTACGTATGATGCTGCGATGTTGTTTCATTGAAGTATTAATATTTAAAGATAAAAAATTATATCAAATTTAATAATTGTAAATTTCAGGTAAACTTTGGTGTATTATCGAATTGCGTTTATTATAACTCAGGGGATTACCCAATATACATTCGCTACGAAGCGATTCTATAGCGAACGTCAAAAATGTATGAAACTGACAATGTTGACCTCACACATGACCAGCACATTCAGGCAGCGAATTCCATTGTCAGTTTCGTACATTTTTGTCGAATGCATCAGCGATATTGCTAATCGAAAATAACTTTGGGTAGCCCCCCAGTTATTATAAAGTAAATTATGTGGTTAATTACAAAAATCTCTGTCTTTTTGTTTTGAAATAAGATAAAGACAAGAAGCCCAACTTTCAAAGTAAACGATTTTGCTATCTCTAAGTAACAGTTGCTTACTGTGTACTCGTAGTTGGCATGCAACCAACTTTGCCTTAATATTAACTTAATCAAAATATACAATTTGGTCTAACTTCGTTATCCTTACTTTCTAATCATTTTGCTGTTAATTTTATATTTCGTGGTAGACATTTTTACCAGTAATAAGGACATTTTATGTTAAGCACAGAAATGACACACAGACAAGAATGTATATTGGTCCAACACAAAGTCATTTGCCGCGATCCCACCTGAGCTGAAAACATGCCACAAGAAACACGCATGTAATATCTTTTCATTGCAAAATGTGTGGGCTTACGAGGAAATCCGATCTCGTAATTATCGCGCAAAAGGATATTCATCTTGCCAGGGTTGGCAGACCGTCGTTTTTGAGTGATTATACGCAACTTGCGTATCTCACTAATATTTCCTACAACATTGTTCCTACGTCATGTCCCAGGCAAGAACATTTCCCTTTCTTCACTACATATTAATATGCTGAAATAACGTGACCTCCTTCATTAAACCCTTCATTACAACGGAAACATTTTGAATATGTATTGTAAAAAAATGTTAATGTTATTTTTTAATAGTCACGAAAGTCTAATTAGTGTTGATTGGAACAATGACGAAATAGTTCAGGAGTTGGCATATTTAATATAGCATAGCGTCGCTGGCTCAGGGGTTTTTACTCTTGACTTGCATATTACAGCAGGTCCAGAGTTCGAATCCCGCCATGTACAAATGCGTTTTTAGATTTTCGAATTCCATAAGTACATATTTACCCGAAGCTCTTGAACATCGTGATGTATCCTGCATATATCGGCGAAGAAATTCAAAGATATGTGTGAAGTCGACAAACCCGCACTGGGCCAGCGTGGTTGACTATGGCCTAGTCACCCCTTAGGGTAGACTCCGCGCCCCTCGATGGGGACGAATGGTGAGGTGGTGATGATGATACTTATTTAATTTTTAATATTAAAAAATGTGTACAATAATTCGCTCTTATATTATAATCTATAAAATGACTCTCCTAGCAGAGCTTTTGCTTTCCGTAGCAAGTTAAATAGTGTATAAAAAAATACGTAGACACAATATTTCGTACACGATCTGGTCATATATCGCACGTCTTATTCCAATAACTTGTAGACGTTGTAATAAGTATGGTAGCTGCAAACACTAAATAGGCCAAGGTTACCACACGCGTTGCGTTCGACGCTTTGACGAAAGTGGATTTATGAGGAAAAACCTGTGAACCACAAACCTTTGTTCAGATACGATCATAATATGTACGATCGTAAAGTTCCCTCCGACGTCCCTAGATTCAACACGTATATTTTTAAAGTAAAAGATTTGTGTTCAAAATGTTTTAATGTTATTCAAGATTAATGCAAATTTGACGCGAATGGTTCTAGCAGACGATTGTTAAGCTTTTAGGGGTATAATCTGTCGCTTTACGCTTTGTTGAGTGTTGAAGCGGAATCAATTGTTATTCAAAGCGTCAATTGGAGTATAACACAATGTGACATAAATATTGTACAAGTAAGAAAAAATAAATAAAACAAAAATCAGAAAATATTATTCGTAAATTAAAACTTTAATTTTAATAATATTACTGTTAGTAATATTATGTTTGTACGTTGTAGCAATGTTTGTTTGTTTTGAAAAAGTTTCGCTCACAATTTATTTTAGATTTAGCTCAAATAACACTGATAACAAATTCGATTACTTTATTCTACACAATATTAACACGAAAAGGAACGATTTGTTTGCCTTACAGAAACTTAAAAAAACTGAACTATTGTTACCTTACAGATTCGAATTTGCTTTATATCATTATCAACAATACTAAAACTTGTTTCACTATTGTTAACTTTACTAACTAGATATTAGATAGATTTTTTTAAAATATTAGTAGTTTTCTATTAATTTACTAATATTTCCTTTATCCATTCCAGGTAAGCTTGAAAACGCTTGTGTTAGGATATGCTTGACGACAACAGTGTGTCCCAAAATTCAACAAATAGCCAGTGCCCGTGTATCATCAGATAGGTAACTACATAGGGAAAATTCTTAACTTTTTTCAAAGTTATGCTAACTTATTTTAATTTAATTGTACTTTGATAGCCACTGTGCCTACTATCGTTGAATAATGGGACACGCTGTATATTATTGTATATAGTAAGCAAGGCAAGACATGTTTTACGTCTTTTGCTAAGAACCACAGTTTATCTACGAGTATTTTCTACGAGTCTACTCTAGTAAATATCTATATTTATATAAGCTACGCGTAGAGTAGCACTTTGGTAACTGTGATTTCTGCAGTAAACCCTTTCGTAATTAATATCACTTCTCCTTTGCTTAAACTCTCGTGTTTTGTCCAACTTTAACGGCACTTGGACTCTCGCCAATTTCTACAACTTATTGGCCGAAGTTCACATAAATTACACTCACACACTGTTTACTTTCAGTAATGTTCCTTCACATTTACTTATCAAATATATAGCTTAATTTATATGAGCAATGATACAATTAGACTTCGACTTCAGTTAAATAGAAATGGCAAAGCAACTAAATTAAAAATATTACTGAAAATACATGCGCTACAAAACGATTCGATAGCGAACATAAAAAATGTATGGAATTGATAATTAATTTAATATCTCACACGTGACAAGTACAACATGACTTATCTAATGTCATTGACAGTTTCATACATTTCTGTTGAATCCATCAGGGATATCGCCAATCGAAAGATATTTTAGGTAATCCCCCTGTAATTGCATAGAATGTTAAGTAAGACAAACCATTTAATCCAATATCCTACGAAAATAAAATTAATAAAGCTAGATCGTATTATTAAAAGTTTGTACAAAAATCCATAATTATATTTAATACAGATGAAATCGCTTAAACCGGTCGCTGCCGAAAAGTTGCTAACTCAAACGAAATTAAATTACTTTTGTGACAATACTCTTATAAGCTTTTAAGAATTTTAATAAACCCCTGGTAAAAAAAATATTTTCTTTGTCGGAATTAATTGTCATTTGCAAGGTGATGATGGTCTAACGACAATAATTTCCGCTTCACTGTAAATGAATTAGTCTATATTATTTCGTTTTCATTGTTTGTTGTTTTATGGTAGAAAATGAAGACCTCATTTACTTTTTAATTTTCTCGTATTTCTTGTGGCCGCGGGAGAATAGCAGCTAATTAATCGCAATACGTTCCGCAGTGTACATTCCGAGCGACTATTAATTATTATCACGCTCAAGTTATTCAATGGGACAGTCACGTACAGTCGGTAATAATGTTACAATTTTTAATGCAATATTACGTAGATATTAGTTTTTTAATTACGTTAAAAGATTTAGAAAAATTTGAGTGACATGTAAAACTTTCTCGAGTAATAACAAAATTGTGACTCAAAAAATTTATAGCACGCTCACGAATGTTCAATCAAGCATGCATCACGCAACGCACAGACGTGAGATAGACCACCCATCAAATGTAGTCTACATTTTAAAAACGTAAAGATTTTTTGTGAATACCACTCTAAACAAAACTATAGCGAATACTCTACACGACATTTCATACAATGTTCTCGGACATTTTACTTTGTTACTTTCCAACTTTAAATTGAAAACATTTGACGTCTCTTTACAGAATATGCAATTCACAGCTGCAACTGCAACGTTTCTCTCGAGTTTTGTATGGTTTAAATGTTTACAAGATATTTTTACAGTCAAATGAAAAAAAAACAACATTTTACCTTTAAATTTTAAAATTACATCAATACTTACTTAGCCTGTCATTATGGTTAAGGAAACCTATTTCAAACTTCATCACTAATCCTTCTACTGTCGAATAACATTACTTACTACCTTATTTTTATTACCATTTAATAACAAAGAATGAAGCGTATTTTATCGTAAAAGGAAT
Source organism: Papilio dardanus tibullus (assembly GCA_013186455.1). NCBI lineage: Eukaryota > Metazoa > Arthropoda > Insecta > Lepidoptera > Papilionidae > Papilio > Papilio dardanus. Next base: position 574,672 of record QDHC01002768.1, on the reverse strand, counting down.
CACCGATGTTATCTCGAAAGTTATTTATTTGTTAATTTCGAGATTAAGCAATCGTGCGCGAATTGCGTTTTTGTCACGAACTCGAAAGGGATTTAGGAAAGGTTCAAACGACATTGTTAAAGGGCCGACAAAGGGACCAACCAGTACAAAATGCTTTACTCGAATAAAATAACTCTCAAAAAAGTAAAGCAACAAAAGCAACTTATTTCTCATTTCAAACATCGATTACATATTAACATACGTTTATGTAAAAACTTTAATAAGAAACAAACATTTATTAATACCATTTAACACGAAGGACCTACATTACTGAATATGGTCAAAATGATGGGAGTATCCTGGATGAGGACGGCCGAGGACAATCAAGACGAGACGGCGAGAGGGAAAATCGTAAGCATTTTGATCTTTAAAGGTTGTCCGGTTTTTAATTGTAACAATATCGCAAACGGGTGGAATTTCAGTAGGGAAACATCCTCTTATGATCTCATTGTTTACTTTAAATTAGGTAACTAAGAAAATAACGCGTATAAAATAGATTTTATTGTTTGAAAGGGTCACTGATAATTTCAATCAATTTTCTATCGAAATTCTTACTAATTTTATTTAAAATTGCCACACAATAGTTTGTAACATATCTGATGAACTAGGTGAGAGATGAGTATAAAAGTATTTGAAACAATTTGAGTTTCGTAAACGTAACTTTCAGCTCATAAATGAGTCGAGAAACCTTTCTGAATCTCTATTGTTTGTAAACCTAGAAAAATGTTTATGTACACAACTTTCATATCATAATCAATCAACATTTTTCGTCCCATTGCTTCCATAGCTTAAACTGACAAAACTTTTAAAGTATCGATTTGTGAACGTCCTGAATTTGTCGGCAAAGCTTTGATAACCGTGGGGGAAAAGTTTTTGTCGTTCGAGTAAATTGATTTTGGTGACCTCTTTAGAAGGTACACCTGTGGGCAATTGACATAATAAATCCCGTATAGGAATTTTATAACCTACACAATTAATTTGAAAATCCATAAAAAGTAGGGAAAAACGTCGGCTGCTGCTACGTCGGAGTTAATTAACTTCTAAATATAATAACGAATATTTTTTTTGGGTTTTGTCAGTTCCCGTACAAGCACATCCAATTTGTTTATTCCAGTTTTAATGAAAATTTCCACACATCAGGAAATGTGGTAGGGAACAAAGCAAGGGTCCTTATTTAATTCGGTAATATAGCCAACAATGGTGTTAAAAGAGGAACTCATTCGTGAATGTTACTAGTTAAATAATAAAAAAATGTCTTATAAAAATATGAGGGAAATATAATACAATAGCTTTGTTGTTATTTTCTTTATGTTTCTTAGTTGTAAATAATTAATATGATGGTTTTCCATTATGTCTGTTCTAATCATTTAATATGTTATCAGAACAGAGAGATTGCTCGCTTCAATTATCGACTTCAGTCCTAATATCCGTTAGTCTACCTTTTGATTCGAAAACAGGAAATAGAGCTGCCAATCTTCCATGAAATGGCAATACGTTGTTCAAGATTAACATCGAAAACAATCTTATTGCTTTTAGAAACTATTCGCCGAATACTGAAACGTCATATAAATATGTAACAGCGTTATAAGATCATGAAAGACTACAAATTCCATACAATTTTTGATATTTGTTAGATTGTAAGCAGCGATTACTTTACTTTACTGTGTATTACCATGAAACTCCGGGACTACTGAAGATATCTGGATGAGGTTTGACAACATTGAAAAGCTTTTTCTTTTTACTTTAAAGGGAAAGTCGAGAGTCGTCTCAGTCATTATTGATGCGCTTGAAAACAAGAGCACGGTTCGCGGAGGTAATCGGCTTAACAGTGCGAGCTCAATGCTTTTGTATTCATACTTACGTACTTCTCACTGCACACGGCTTTTTATGAAACATTTTTACAATGTCAACTGCCTGGAAGAAATCGTAAGGCGATAGGCCAGACCTTGCTAGCATTATTGTTGGGTCAAAAATAAATAAGAAATATTAAGTGGGGATTATGTACTCTTGTCTGCCTTGTGTTAAAGGAAAAAATGAGTCTCTAATAAAAGATAGGTACACGAAAATACATGTACAGATTTCCATATTGTGATCAATTATTTTTAACAGACTTGTCGTATTTACGAGCGGTGTTAACATTTAATGAAAATCACGCCTCTACTTTTAAAAGCACACAAAAATAGGCGAGTAAAACGAAAACAAACAGCTAGCTTATTATTTTTCTCTTGCATTAACTAGTTTTGTTATAATGTTACTGGAATAAACAATAAAAAGACACAAATTGCAATTCCAAATAAGAAAACTTTGAGGACGCCGATTGTAAATCTTACCCTAATTCCTTCTACATTTTCATATTTTTTCACGCTAGCTTCTTATAAAATGAAAAGTTTTATGAAGAAGTTACAAGAAGTTTAAATGAAGGTTTATTCATTAATTCTTGCAAAAAAACTTTACCACTATGATAACCGGTTTTTATTACAACATGCAAATACTTATATTTAATAGAAAAAAATCTTAATTTGGTACTTTCATTAATGGTCGGAATATGTTACAAAATGTATGTTACTTTAAAATAAATTAATAGCGAAGGCTATACGTAAGTGTGTAATATACCTTAAAACGAAATGTTCAAATAATTTTGTTAGTAGTTTAATTACTTCTAATTTTAATTTCAATGGAAACTATAACAATAGACCTATAAATTATTTTATTTTGTGAACGCAATTTAAATAACAAGGCAATTAAAATTTAAATGTGAGTAAAATATTAATTGTTCTATTCACGTCTACTATATTAATATTATGAAATGTTGCTCAATAGCCTTATGTATTCGTATATATTTTTGATTTCACTTGTAGTTTCATGCAAAAAGCCCTCCTTGACATATACAACAGAATGCTTTCAGATCCAGTATTATTAACAAATTATTTTCCGAGGAATATATTTCTCGAATTCTCATTCCATGAAGCCGCAATACCTTATATATTATTGTATGTACAAGTTTTTATACAAAAAAAAACTCTATGTAAAATGAAATATGTTTTTCATAACTTTTTATAATATCTTCTATAACCATCTACTATTCAAATATAATACAAAAACACAAAAAAACTCGTGTCACATAACATATTATTAAACTTGACTAAAGGTAGTAACAGTATTTCAAACACTTTATTTTCCTTTCAATATCCAAGTTAGGAATATTTAATTTTTATCATGTTATTTAAGAAAAAACTGTCATAAATAAATTCTAAAATTAAATCATATAAAAANAAATCATTATGGAGATAAATCTGTCGGTACAAAAATATGCTTTTAATATTTAGAGTTGCTGTCGGAAATATAACGAGCGGATAAGACATTAATATTAAATACAATTTACATTGATAAAGGAATATAGAAATGTGTCTTAAAATGAACAAATTAAATGAAATATTCCATTTAAGAGAAAAGTAATTCTGTTAAAACGAAGATTTCGGGCAACATTCAAATCATTTCCTACGAAACGTAATGAAATATTTAATTTTACCTTTTAGTTTACTGTACGTAATCTTAGAAAAAAACATTGCTATTCTATAATCAAGAACTCCATAGTAGTCTTTAATAATAAAATATTTAAGTACATAATTATCTTTTATTTTCTCACAATAATAAATGATAAAAGTTATAAAGTTTGTAATAAATCCAATGGCAATCAGTCCGCTTATTGGAATTCAGAATTTAGTAGGAATTCTGTGACAGGCTGCCGTTAGGGATTATTGAGTTTCGCACTTTGGGATCAGCGTCGGACATAGCACGTCATCTATATGTATACGATACATAAGTTTATTATTATTTGTTGGATAACATTTTTTAGTTTTAATAAATTAAAGTAATGTCAAAAATAATTCAATAACTATACCTTTTAAAAGGTTTTTTCTAGTTTTTGTATTTAGGTTAATATAATACAAAATTATACGAAAACAAAGTCGACATTTTCACGTAACTAGAATAGAGGAGTATTATTTGTTCAACAAAATAAACGTTTTCCTCGTGAGATAAAACTAAATGTTAATAAAAGATTTCCATATCTCTATTCGTCGGATTTAATAACGTAAATAAATAATAAAATAGATATAACTTAGGTTATTTATTGACTTACCTTGAGTCAAATAATATGCTTCGTGTTATTTTCCTTTGATCTATTCCCTATTTCAATAAGTCCTTTTACANATGAAACGTTACCTTCAAACAATAATGTCAGCTCTACGATTGTAAGCTAAACGGCTACTGTAAAATATAACCAAAAATGTATTATTAAACACCGATTAATCAGTTATTTCAATATATTTATTCAACAAATATTAGATATATAAATTATGTTATATTTAACAGATTTTATCGCGTTACTATTATTTTCATATTTTAAAACCCATTTCGATCATTATATAAGTAGTTCCTGGTCAAGAAAAGATATCCACCTATTAGGATATTGGTGACCAAGTATTTGGTGGCGAAGTATCCTTCTATTTAAATAATAATTTTATTCCGATTTATGCACTACAATAGCAACACATCTTAAGTACTTACGATGTAAAATATCGTTTACAGTGAAACTAGGTTTTCAGAACATTTTTTGTGAGGAAAAAATAGTACACAACGTGCAAAGTGGTGGTCTGCCGGAGGAATACTTCGGTAAGCAGATTATGACATCGAACAAAAGAGCTTTCAGTCTATTCAACGACACTTTGTTGGAGCTGCTTTACTATCGAAGTACTCTACTTTAGACAATAATTTCTAGTACACTATTTTAATCTAACCCTAGGTCTTTACTAGAAAGATGTCACGCAAAAAACGGCCTTACACCGAAGTAAAATCTCCGTATTTACTGCGAACTCTGTGTAATGAAGCCCTAGCGTAAGAAGCAAATAGCGTGTATTTGAAATGCAATGATTTGGTGGTATGTTCATTAGACATTCACATATTCATCACATTTATTTATTATCTTTTATTTACAATATTTTTCAATCGCATCAAAATTAATTTTATTTTCAATTTAAGTACGCTTGTATTATCTTATCGTAGATCATATTTCAATTTTAGGAATACTAGTTTCAGAAAATTGAATTCTGTAGAGGGTTGAAAAGCCGTGTCATCGCTGAACTCGCCCACCCCCGTATGCTCGTGTGTGTGATTCAATACACTTCTTCGTGAACTGAATTGTAAAAAAACGCCTGCAATAATAATCATTCAAGTGCTAATACATGAATTCTCATAATATTTACTGCTTAAATAGAATTTTATGCGAATTTTTAAAATGTTGAAAAAAATTCTATTTATTGAGTTGATATTTTTTAGTTGGGAAGATTTTTTTTGTGCCCAGCCTCAACTATGTGTAATTTTATATTGATTTAAATAATATCAAGAATATTAAGAATATTAACAATGTATCTTAATATTTACTTATTGCACATTATTCATTTATTCACGATATATCACAGCCACAGCACATTGCCGATTTGCAACCATCTTAGCCAATTCCCTAAACAATATATCATTAGGATTGGCATCAAACCAATTTACATAATCTACGAAATGCAATCCATCTGGGTCAACAGCAATGTATGAATGAAGATAATCTGAAATCTATTATTGTTAAAAAACTGATTAATCACACTGATAACAACGATAAGTTGATGATGTTATCGTCAGCCTTCTTTAAAAATCCTTGACAAAATCTTTGCAACAAAATTAGTCTAAAGATATACTTATTTAATCAAGTTTAAGATTGAATTGAGCCAAGGACATTAGTAATATCAACCTCATCCACTATCATGATATAAAAACCTTAAAACTCTATTTTCACGCAAAATACGCGCTAGTCGTGGAGTTGCGGAAAACGGAGCCCATCACGGGTCGAACTACACTACACTAAAATTCTATTCCTTTATACTCTATCGCTTAAAATGATCAGGTCAAAAGTAGCAAAAGCTAGAGTGAAGTGATGCGCGATGTTTCTCTATATTTCAGTGCGACATTGGCGTCGTGTTTCATTTTCGGGAGATTACCTCGCGATGCTCCGCTCAACATTTCTAGCGTTTTGATTTATTGCAATTTTTTATCTCGATGTCATATTTTTAAGCAGCCTTGAAGTTTAAATAAAAGTATTAAACTTATAGAAATTAAATGAAA
>QDHC01002768.1:553435-565306 GCA_013186455.1 Papilio dardanus tibullus | reverse complement strand
AACTTAACAACAAAATGACTGGTGTTTTTTCAGCCATGAAATTTCTAAACGTACCTAATACAAGTCGACTTTATAAGTCACGTGGGTGATAAATAAGATTACTCTATGGTTTCTTTCGTCTAATGATTGTCAGTATTTACTTTCAACGATAAATTACTTTTGGGGTCCAATGATATTCCAAAGAAATATGAGTGGCTAACCAATCATACCTATTATATCAAAGAAATTCGAGGGAATTAACTAATAATAAGTATTTGGATATTGCGAGCAGTATTATAAATAATTCGATTACGCTAGCTCTTTTCATCTCGGAATAACATCTCAATATCTTGATTTCTTTTACGTGTTATTTAAGATTTACTATTTTTGTTACTTAGGGGAACAAAATACCTAACCTTACTTATACTTAGTTTTACAAAAGGAAGAAGCAATATTATTAAAAATGATTGCTTACGTGTCTTGCTTCAATGGTAACATTGTATAGCGAGGCTCCCCGGTTCGACGACGAAACATAATATCGGAAGATTTTTCCTCACTCTCTTCATGTACGACAAAATAATACGATATTACTTTAATAACCACAAATATTGCTTTCTGTTATTAAACTAACTAGATTCTTCAATAAGGATTTAATATTAAATGGTAAAAATTACGAACGGCCCTTTTTCCCTCAGAAGGGGAGTCAATATTTGTTCAAAACGTGCTTTGTTTGTGTAAGCACTCGTGTTACATTTCCCCAATCTATTGTCCGTTACAATTCATGGGTTCTCCCTTTTATATTATTCTAAGGCCGAATTTGGATTTAAAAACATGAATATTTTGTAAAAAAAAAACAAATTAAGAGTACGTATTGTTTTTCTTCGAGTTTCTGTAGATATTACGTACTTATAATAATTTAAAAATATTGTTGAAAGCAAACGCAAAGCTATTTTCTTGGCTTGTTAATGTAAATCTATTGCACTTGCAATTAAATAATTTCACGTTCAACTAAATAACGCGAATAATCTCTCATGTAGTAAAGTTTCCTAACTTTATTCTCGGTGCATACTTTAAGAATAGTAGTAGCATGCTTCACAACATTTGTTTTGTATCGAGGTATACGGAATGTATTCGTCGGCGGCTCCGAGTAGTTTACGAGGTTTATGTTAATTTTTTAATAAACTCATAGCAATAAATTTTCATTTCTAAAGTTCTCGGGGAGGAATAATAGGTTATTTTTAAAAATAAATTGTTTGTAAACTAAAAGAACAGTCAATAAGTGTAATTATCAGGTTTTAAGGGCATTGCTTTCTTTTGGGCAGTAATAATTTTGTTCTTGGCCTGATGACGAAAAATAAAGTTTTGTCACAAAGATTTTAGTTTTCATGCATCAGGTATAGGTTTAAAGGTTAAAAAGGTTAAAGGTTTCGACCCATGATGGNTTGCTCTTAAAAAGAATAGTCAAGGTGGAAAAGAAAAAAACAGCAATTGTTATAATCAACCTTAATGCTTATTATTCCGTTTAGTACCGTTTAGTAATTTATAGTCCGTAAATGAAGTGATAGTAAAATCTAGCTCTACACTTTTTATTTTCGCTAGAACGATTAACAGGAAAGTTCGTAAAGTAAACAGCAAGCTTAGAAATTCTTAATGAATTTACGCTAACCATACTAAGCAATAATTTGCTAGAATTACACTATACTGTGCGGCTTTTACTCGTATACTGAATAAATTCAAATTCTTATTTTCTTAATGCAATATTGTTGGAATAATCGACAAGAAAAAAGAAAATAGATACTCCATCACCGGATTTTTTTAGGTAACTTGCTATTGAAACTGTAATATAAAAGACCTCCGTCGCCCTTTTATTGATAACACTTTCTATCGGTTGAAAATATTAATATTATAATGGAAAGAAGGTGTTACATAAAGGAATACTAATGGAACATTTACAAAGGTCTATAAAGGAGTAGTTCATTGTATTCACATCAGATACATTCCGGCCGTCATCGAGTAAACTTTGATATTAAACTCAACTGTACCTATGCCTGAGTTCTATTAATAAAATCTATGTTGGAATGGTAATAGATTTAGTGTTTGACTGAACAACTTCAAATATATCTTCTAAGATTAGACCATCTTATATTATCTTATGTTAAATTCTAAGCCCACACAGGTCGTTGCTATAAACATTTTAAGCAGTCAGTAAGACCTAAGTCAGTAAGCTGTTAGTACTAGAAGTCTTGCTTCAGCAATAGCAGTTTCGGAATCATGCATTTTTTAAACTTCATACAAAAACTGTTCTAAAGAATTGCTATAATGTTGATATTAAATAATTTAATTCAGGCTGTTCGAGAACATATGACACAAATTGCTTTGGCGCCTTGCCATAAATAAACTTGAGCGAACCAAAATAACTCAATTAAGTTACTATTATATTTTGTGCAGTATAACATTGTTATTTATTTTTGGAACACCATTGCATACTTAATATGAATATTTTTTTTGCCAAAGTATGTTTCTTTATTGTTATTTTATTATTTAGGAAAAGGCGAAATGTAAAGAATTCAAGTAATCTTAATATATGTAAATCTCGTGTCACAATGTTTGTCCTCAATGGACTCCTAAACCACTTAACCGATTACAAGAAAAATCGCACACCATGTTCAGTTCGATCCAACTTGAGAGATAGAATAGTTTAAATTCGCTAGTTAGTTATAATTATTCTTGTGGCATAATAAGTTTCTAAAGAAACTATAACTTTATTATAAAAAATAAAAAAAAATGCTTCTTTGTCTGTTTTCATAGATTAAAAGTTAATATAAAGAGAACTGATTAAAAACAAATAATATTTTACTATTTGTTTGTATAAAATTGTTTATTCGCATGAAGAAGACAAACACTTTCTTATTAACAATCTTTTTCCATTCCATCTGTTTGCGGAGCACCTTTTGTGTTGGTAACAATAACATTTTCCCTTGCACACAAACATCATTTCACAATCAGGATGCTTCATATATCAAGTACCAAGTATCCGAACATAGGATTTACTAATCTACTCTACTAAACTGTTAACTGCTTTTTTGGACAGGTTTAGTTACTATATTACTAGCTACTCGACTAAAATACTATCCCGGTGCGTACAAGGCTTAGTCGATAGTTTCCACTGCCGTATCTATTTCTACTCGTAGAAAACTCGTAGAACTGACGTTAATGTAAAGTTTATACAACTCGTTTGTCGCTCCAATTGCGAATTGTAAATGGATAACATAAATCAGTAAATCCTAACAAATAAACTTTAAAGCCTACAATAAATTTATCAACTTTCGCAATTTCATTTAAAAACTTCCGACAAGGTTACGGATACGAACACGCCACCTGAATAACTGAAAATTATTTATTAGTTAGTTTCATGATTGTCACGATTTCTCGCTCGTGTTAACGCAGACAATGTTACGAAAAACTCTCATAAATATTTTGCAGTCATTCTAGAATGTTCTATCGCTTGTTGGAGTTCATTAATTCATTATTTGAATAGAATTTGACAGTCATTCAGTTACCAAAAGTTAACAAAGAAATTGGGAAATAAATAAGGAAAGAAAAGAACTCTGTAATTGTTTTTTTTATTGATTAACAATATCTTTGAAGTCAAAAGATAAAACGAAAATTAATTTTCCGTGTACAAGCGACAACAATTTTAAGACATTAATCGTCCGATTAAAACTCGCTTCGGATCAAAGCAACATAATGAATTATGCAGCATTATCCTTGAACGAGCAATTTTATAAAGTGTTGAAAATATTTTGAGGTAGCTCAGAAAAATACATGACGAATTTTTGAACAAAAATGGAAATGCTGTAATTGAATAAAACCTTGTAAATCGTCTGTAAATGTTTATCACAAATATTGTGAAAATAATTTTACTCAGATATCAAGGATTAACAAACGATTGGTTGTATCAAATAAACTGCTGTTGAGATCGTGTATACATAGGCAACCCACATGTCCCTCAGTTCGTTTGTGATTTTGCCCGACATTTGCACTTATTTAGTTACAATTCTGAACTTGTAGTGTAAATACCGATCCATCCGTTGTCTGTTACATTTTTAGGGCTTGAAATAATTTTCTTGTAAACAGGAGCAACAATCTCTTGAACTGAATAACCTAACAATGCAAATATCCATAGAAAATACATGAGTACATCACACAAAATCAAAATATCACACTTGTCGTGTTATAGTAATATTAAGGTAAATAAGAGTAGGCGTTGCCTATGGGTGTGCTATATTATTCTATTATACAGGCAATGAGCTAAAATGTTTTAATTAGAATAATAAGAACAATAACTAGTTTAGATTTTAGTAAATTATTTTACCGTTCCTCCTTTTCCTTATAGATTAAATGTATCAATCGAGCTTGAAAAGCTTTTATCGCACTGCAATAATATTTTGATAATGAGACCTATATGATTTTTATGAGTAAAAGAGTAATAAAACTAGACATCAAAGAAAATTAATGTAGTTATTACAAGAATATAAAACAAAATAAATATTATAAAATATAACAGAAAATAACTTGTAATGCATAAAACTTCAAGCGTGCATATTGCACGAATCTGGGGAATTTATTGCCCGTTGCAGACAATGGGTAATGGATATTGTATTTTTGTATATCGCTGTAGCTGTTTAGACTTGTTAATATTAGAATGCCTCGTTGAAACTACATCTAAATTAAAGAATATACTTATTATCATATTGGATTAAAGTTACTATTATAAATATATAATATTTAATATGTAGATAAAACAAACAGGAATGAAATAACCACGTATATTACTTGATGTAACAGAAACGATGATATAATCCTGCAAATATCAAATATTTTACGACCGCACGCGCCTTAATTAAGAAATAAAGCAACGTGTAACACATATTTATAGTCAAATTCGTCACGAATACGAGCGTATACACATTAATACACTAGTGTCGAAAAGGAAGTTATACACTTTAAGGTATAACTAAATAACTCAGTACACAAAATGTTGTATACTTCAATTTTAAACTTTAAAATATCTTAGTACTGATGGACTATATAATGATTTTGTCCTTACGCTGAATCAAATATTCATTACTTCAATTAAAACATTCATATTTTTAATAGTAGCTACATTATATCTTATTCGTATCCCAAATCACAAATCTTTAATGAAGCTGTCGACAGTCTCAAAGTTATACTTTATCTGCTAAGAAAAATAATATTTCAAAGGTGAAATAATAAATAACTTTGAAAGCCATCGTAATTTTAATGTAAGCTTTACTCAATTACACGTCAAAATACTTTTATGAAACGTGTTTACTCTTTTATATATTTCAACATAAAAAAAATTCTCACGAATCCCAGAATAACAAAAAAACAAATATTTCAGTATCGGCATTAGTGTACGCTAGACTGAAGTTAAAAATATGCAAATCATTATCAAAACAATTGCCCGTACACTTTAAAGTTTCAATACGAGAATGATTCATAGGTAAGATTTTTATAATAGTAGTTTCCATGAGTATTGTACAGAAAAAAGTTCTTTAAAATTTTCACCATCATGTCGAGTTATGTAATTATGCATTTATAGACACCTTGTTATTCAATATTAAAACCGTAAAGTTCTACGTTTTTTCGCAATACGTGAACGTAAAACTACTGATTTCAGAGGTTAGAACGTAACATAATAATGGCGTCGTTTGCAAGCTTCCTCGCCGTTTGCACGCCGATGCCCATTTTATAAAACTTTAAAACCGACGTAAACTTTTAATTACAGTGTAAAAATTCCGACCATTACTATCTAACGAAACACGGGCTTATTTATGTTGCTACTATTAAAAAAACAAAGCATTTTAATACAGGGATTTAAAACTGTTTTACTGTAAAAAAAATAGTTTTAACTGATCTTAGAGTGGACGGATTAAGAATCAAGAAGTTTTGGTGTACCATGAAACTGACAACCACATCTATTATTTCTTTGTAAAATTGCATTGTGGTGTTTTTTTCATAAATCTTTTCTAAATAACTAACAAGATTTACACCAACAACTAGCAATAAAACGCATGGTCGAAATTTGTTTACATGAAAGACTATAAAACTTTTTGGTATTTTTACTCATACGGAGTTTTTTATGTCACTCGTTGGCCCCTTCTCTTGAAAAAAAATACTAGGGAAACGTAACGTACTTATTAGTGTGTTTTTGATAAAAATAACATTTTTTTTTATATTGTGACTCTAGCAACAAGTTGACAGCCTCTTGTTCTCTTCGTGAAAGTTAAAATAAGATATAGCTAGCAATTTTATATAGAAAACATAGAACGAGCAAAATCTGGATTTGCTCTGGATATAGATAGGAGGAGTTAACATTTAGAAACTCCTAAAAATATGAACTATTTTCTTTGTTATTTAGTTTATCTGTCCTTTAATCTGGCTATAAATACTCGCCTACCTAAATCAGCTGAGCTAGACAGATCTTGTTTGATGTTAACGGTCTATTTTATCGCTTTGTCGTTTTTCGTAAGTATCAGGTCGTATAAATTCTTATTGCGTTTAGATTAACGACGCACACCCTAAGACTCGTATAGGAAACGCTAACAGATAATAAAAGTTACTATTGATTTATCAATACATTTATTGGAAATTATCTTTGCTATCCATTGGTAAACAATATATGAAGTTATTTATAACTTTACGAGGAGTAATACAGGTTACCCAAAAATTAATGTACAATAGAGTACCATAGATTTCTTGGTTGAAAAAATAACGAATGAACCCAATTAACATCTCTACTTTCCTTCATTAGACAAGTTTGGATAGAAGTAATCTGGGTTAAATCGTTTTATTTTCAATAAATGAATATGTAGTACATACTTCCTACTCCGTTGTATACATATTTTCCCGGAGACGCTGTATAAATATATTATAATGATATTCTGTTTGATTTTGTCACAAAAAAATAAGTATTCGTTTCCCATTGTTTACTCTACGGAAATACCTGTACGAAAACGTAATTTGCTTGGTTTATTTAAATTTAATGTAAAGTATAAAAATATGTTTATGACGAATATTACAGTTTAAACTTCCATCGATTTCGAAAAGTTTCTTACAATAATACGTTGAGATTGTTATCACAAATTTATTTAAAAGCCACTTATCTGACTTATAAATAACCCGTACACTGTTAAAAGCTGTTAGAAAGAAGGTTATCCAATTTAAACAAAGCTATTGCTTCCACCGTCGACGTTTCCGCTTCTTTTACATTGCTGGCGTTCTACCAAAACACATTACTATGCTTAAATTACTATAAAATTACGCTAACACCATCTGATATTATCCCTTAAATTTTAAGATACTTTTTAAAGTATTTTAATGATAAGGAAAAGTAAACTACGTTACTTGGGTGTTGGCGAAGTTACTGAAAGTTGATTTGAATTTTTTCAAGCTAAATTCAAGCTGAATTTTGCCTGATATTGGGATGCTCGAGGACCAATTACAATTTTTCCCCCTTTTCATCAGCATTGGAACTACGTTATCTTTAACTTTGTTCCTAGGAGCTATGAATTGAAAAACATTTTAAATCAATTAAATTGTTTATTGATATGTTATTTACAAATATACCAATTTTTGTACGTCTATAATTTAAAATAAAAAGTTACAAAACCTGCATTTATTATACAACTTATTTACATACATAAAATAACCTACATTTTTTTATTAATTCGAGTATTTACGGTCGTTTAATTAAGCAAATGGTTTAACTTTTAATGAATTGAAAATTTAAAAACGTATTCGTGTATATTTTTTAACTGTTATTAAAGTTTTCAATGTATGGTTAAAATTACTTTTTTATTACGTAAGAAAATTTTAATAAAATAGATTTCAATATTTATATTTAAAGTCGACTAGACATCGTTGCAAATATTATTTACATATTTACATTTATGTGACGAACAATATGTAGTAAGATAAAATAACTTTGGGAACTTTTCTGATCATCATCACTGAGATCTTATTGAGTAAATAAATCTATGTACAATTAAATAGATCACTACTGTCAGCGACACGTCACTATACTAAAATTCTTAAAATAAAAAGAACCAATACAACACATTTAGCAAACTAAATAAATACCACCGTTTAATGATAAATATGCTAAATGGCTTTTCATTTACTCTAGATTTCCTTTTGTATTTTTTGAGGTTCAAACAAACTAATACATTCAAGTATTTACAGTTACAAGCAACAAGTTTAAATCTTATTAAAAATAATAAAGCTTACTTACTTAAGAAAAGATAAAACTGAAATAGTTTTTTACACTTATCTCTTAAAAATAGTAACAATGAAGATTAGGTATCTATACTGTTTTTTTTTATTATATTACATACGGAGTTTAATTAATTAGGCTAATATGATTTGATAAAAGTCACCTTAAGCCTTAATTAAGAACGTAAGCTCATAAAACTATACTATAAGGACTTAATATAAACGAACTAAATAATTATGTAGGTATCATTGAATCTCATCAAGCGACAAGATGCCTATTAACAATATTATTATAACTATTTCGTTGATTTTATAATTCAAATTCACATGAAGAACACTCAGTTAATCGTAAAGGTCCTTTTTTGACACCACAGAGGTACCCAAACCACTGCTGTCGGTCACCTCGTCCGTGCTCTCCGTTAATCAAGAAATGTCTATATTTTCCACTTTATAGAGGAACCTCCTCCGACGCATGTCTCATGAGTCCGCGTTAGGCGCCACTGTGACCGTGCTGCAGTTGGCACGAGTCGACCGAGTGGAACTGCGCCTTAAGCCGTTTCCGCCGACACGATTTAACAAAATCAAGTTGTCACTTTTCCTTTTACCGTGGAACTTACAGAAGAGAAGCTCCCTCATACCTTTTCTGAAGTTCTTCGATAGGAATGCGTAGAGTAGGGGATTGATTCCTGAGTTGAAGTATGTGATGAGGAAGGTCAAAGGTGTAAGGAGCGCGCTGAAGTCGCTGGTGCCCTGGTAGCCAGTGGACCAGTACTGCCACATCTTGCGCGCGTGGAAAGGCAGGTTGCAGACGGCGAATGTAAGGACGACGACTATCAGCATCCTGACGACGCCGCGGCGCGCGCGCAGCACATTGCGCGATAGATGACTCAAGTGGTAACAATTACGGCCTTCTTGGTTCTGTGAACTTTTCTTTGAACCTTTACTTGTAGTAGCTGACACGTTCTTCTGTCGTAAATAAAATAACTCATTACAAAAAGCAATAATATTATGTTAACAGCGCACTGAAGAAATACTAGAAGTGTCAATAGTCTTGTAATTTCAAATAAAGATAAGTACGAGTCGAATAACATCAGATTTAATCAAAGTAGGAACCTACTTTAATTTCTTGAAACATAAAAGTAAATTCGTATTTTCCGTTTGTATCAACAAAAAATCAATTAAAAGAGTACTCCAAAGCTTAGATTGTAGAAAACCGTTAACTACTTGTACTTACTTCGTTATTTTAAGACTAATCCAGTTATCGAGTAATTACTCATATAATGGATAACTGATGTTGGAGTTTCTTACAAATTAATCTTTGAAGGATATTTTTGATTACGAGTACACTTACAATTCTTAAAGCCTAGATTCTACAATAATTACATTCCTTCCGGGATATACTAAGAGATGAACTCTTTTAATTGCTTAAATGAAGATATTGTATGGGCTTTCTATCAACTGACAGTATGGCATTACCTGAGCACCGCAGCACTGCGCGTGTCCCATCTGTTGAAGGCCGTGCGAACTCTGCCACAAACCCACCGCGATCCTCGTGTATAAAACCTACAACAAATAGTCTAATAAGATTTCTAATTAACTATTCTGCTCCCAATCATTTATTTTTTTTTATTTTTTTATACGAGAAGGGGTAAAACGAGCGGCTGGATCACCGAGATGATCTTCGATGCCCATGGTCATTTGCAAAACTCGAGGAACCGCCTTTAAGGAATAGATAGGCTCGCTTCTTGAAGGACCCTAAGGCCTTGTTCGCACAAGGATAGTATTTTAGTCGAGTAGAAAGTAGTATTTATCCGAACAATGGATTTACTAATTAATTAATTAAAAACACAGCTTAACTCACGTTTATTTCTGTGTAGGTACCGACTAGTTTCAAACAAATGATTTACCACTGTCCGGACTCGTTTAAGCCTAAACTTACGCACTAGGGTAATAATTTAGTAACTAAACCTGTCTGTACAGCAACATTTTTGTAGAATAGAATAGTAAATCCTTTGTTCGGATACTTGCTACTTGCTTAAGTCTTAGCTGTTTGGTTATTATGTATACTTATTTATTTATCTATTAACATTTATCGAAATGAAGTAAAGAGTCGTTAAACATTTGTTTATTTAAAAGACACATACATACTTATCGCATAATAAAATCTAACATAAGACCTAATAAGACTTCACAGAACACGAATATATAAAGCTACAAGCATAAAGTGGTACAATGGATTCACTTACCCGTGAAAAGTTGAATGCTAAACACACAAGTATTTACTTTGATCCTACAAGCTGGTTAGAGTTTCAACGTATGAAAACATATTATATCAACACAATATTGTATACATAAGGCCATAAAATAATATTAGTACTTCATTATACATACTTATGAATAGTATTACTCTAAATACATAAGTAATTTTCGATTCCAGATAAAACGGATGAAAACTCTTAAATAACCTTTCGTTTCTCAGAATTTGTATTCACGATATAGTTATCTGGTAAGGATAATATCGTAATATTGAAGTTTCTTGTTTTTAATTTATTCCTTCGTAATCTTCTGGGAAACTCCATTAGTACACGACTTTCTATTATAAATACAGCCAATGACATTTTCTATCTATAATTTTTGCTTTAAGACTTCTCATATTTTATTTTATAAATAAAAATCAATATAAAATATATTGAAAATACATTATATATAGATTAGACAAACTGTATAAAATAAAAATATCTTTTTGGTTGTGGTAACTTCGTTACTACGCTTTTTGAGGTTAACATTCGTTGATAATTCATTCATCCATAGAATAAATTACAATCTAAAGACTATGGATATAGATAAAACTGTTGTGTTAAAGGTAATAAAAACGATATTCCGCTCTTAAAATTTATCTATTGACTATCTGGTCAATATCAGGATAATATGAAGTGGCTATAAAGACAGGCAGAGAGCATTTCTATTCATAAAATGTTTTTACGACTACAAAAATAATGTTAGAGTAAAATGCAGAGTCGAGAACATCTGTTTAAATATTATTATCCGTAAAAGCATGTTTGATAAAACAATAAGCTAATCGAAATGAATTCAAGTGCAGAAATAAAATACTTTGTTGAGAAGAAAAAAGTCTTACTTAATAATTTGAAAACGGATACTCACGGTTACTTTCAAATTATACCACTTATTGCTAGTTGAGATAATTAATTAAAATTCCTAGTTATTATTTTTGTATGTATTGAAATAACTCAACACCTCCTGGGCCGATTACAAAAAATCTTTTACCATTAGAAAGCTACATTATCTCCGAGTAACATAGGCTATATTATTTAATTCCACGTGGATAAAGTCGAGTACAACAGCTAGTTATAGTTTAAATTCGATACTCACTGTCATAATGCACAACGGAATCACGTACAGTAACACAAAGTTGACCATATCGAATATCTCCGAGTTATACTTCATGCGATGCTGTATACAGATAGTCTCTGTGTGTCCATCACCCAGGTTGTTCGTTATTGTTTCCACCCAAATGAATTTAGGAGCGCTATAAGCCGCACTCGTTATCCATACACCTAGTATCACCAGCTGCAA
>QDHC01002768.1:496184-527048 GCA_013186455.1 Papilio dardanus tibullus | reverse complement strand
CTCCTCCACCTGGTGCTGTGGCACCTTCGTTAAGCAACTCACTAAGTCTCATCACTTCGATTGACATTAACATTCCACACGACCTTGATAATATTATGCCAAATATTGAGCGCAAAATGTTGTGTGCATTCCCATGTTAGTAAAACACAACAAATCACTCTAAAAGTGTTGGGAATGTATGCAGATAGTTTGCAGGCTAATTTACGTATAATATTATCATTATACGATGTGGGTTTTTAATTCTAAATTGCCGCTTCTTCTAACTAACACGTTTCGCATAGTTCAAGCGCATCTGCTCCATTCGCTTTATTTTGGTTCGAGTAACGATGCCATTATTTAAGCCAGGTGTGCGCGTTTGATCATCATTTGTGTTTCATTTTTAGATGGAAACGCCTCGTCTTATTCACTAATCTTGTTTGTTTTTCTATAGATATTATTTATGGCGGTCTTAGAAGCAGTGATATATTAGACTGCGCTAAATGGGCTTCTTATAACAACGTAACATATATAAGTAGTGCTTATGCTACCTACATGCATGGATATACACTATATTTGATGGCGTTGTGTTAGAGAAAAATATAGTTTTTCGCATATAGTTAGTTATCTATGTTAACATAGATTAATTTATACATAATTTATTCGACACGCACGTGTGCAGTATTATTAAAATAATTAATTTACTTGTAAGATTTTGCTTATTAATGAAATTAAATAATAATGGTGCATTAAAATTGTTAATTATATACGTATACATATATATGCATGGTTTTATTAAATATAGTAGTATGTATATTTTTATATATTGTTATATATGAATAGAAATATAAGATTTAGATATTTATAGTTTTATTTAATACCTAAAATTAGTTTTTGTAGATATATTTAATTGGACTTGATATACAAAAGAAGTACCTAGTAGATGCCAAAGTAAAAAAATATGTACATAATATTTATTCCAGTTATCAAATATTGTTAAATTTTATTGTGTTTGTAAATTGGCAACATTGGAGTAGTTATTTTTACAATATTTTTGACGCTGTTAAAATCAATTAAAAAATTATTAGAAATATACGAAGTAAATGATATTTTAACACTGTAACGTTGGATATAAAGATCGCGGTTAATGCATATTCAACAATTTGACGACGACAGATTTAATCAAAACATTTCACGCACAGTAGTTCTTTCAAAGTTGGATTTATAACGTTAAGCATACCATATAATACTGTAGATAAGAACACGTCTTAAAGTCCCTAAACTTTCCGTTTTTTTATTAACTAACAAATACAGATATAAGCATATTTTGATTGTCTTCCCTTACTTCGATTGATCTTAGATCTGTCATAGACTTTGATCAATATGGCATTAGGATAAATCGAAGGGACATAAAATAGTGTAGATTTATGTCGGTTATAACTTCACACTACTGGTACAGGCTAACACAGACCAATAAATGTGTCCGGGTAGTTGCGTGACTAATTAATCAATATATCAATGAAATTGCTACCGTCGTACGTGCAACCATTTTGTTGACAACCGCCTATTTAGCTTAATTAGCTTTCTAGAAACATCGATTTTTCCTTTTAGGGACGATAACATTGTAGGCAAATGTTTCGAGGCGTTTTTTGTTTAAAACAATCAATTGAATTGGGAATGTCCTCTTTTTTGAAGTCTGTTAACGAAGTTTAATGCTCAGTCCTAATACTTATCTCGTAACAGTCGTAACTGTCATTAAAATATATAGAATAATTTCAAGTATATAAAATAAATGTTCAGATAATTATGATGTCCAGGTTGTAATTAGGTGGAATACGCCGTGTTTGATTTACACAACATTTTTAGCATGAAGTGAGCTCATGAATTCTTAGAAGCAAAAGTCATTTTTCCTTTCAAATTGTATTGTCTTTACATGAATGAATAACCAGTAACCACATTTTTTATTATGGAATATCCCTTAATACAATTTATCACGTATAGTGATTTGTAGGTGTATTTTATACCCATTTTTAAATTAATTATCAGTAATATTAATGGGTCGATTATAAATTAAAAATACAGCAGCCTGGAGTGCAATCTATGAACGATCAGTCGGCATATGCAATACTTTTATTTAAAGTGACGTCAATAATTACCACAACCAAGTAATTAATCAAATCATATTACATTTGCAAATATGAATCGTTTAAAGTTATGTCTTCATTTAATATTATTTGTTATGAAAACATTTTTTTTGTAATAATTGTATTAGTTTTCGCTAAGGTCATTGTTTTGATATTTTACTTATTGAGACAATTTAATATTACACACAGACCAGCGTATGCAAGAGTCCTACAAGAGGAACCCGTAATTTGTTAATTTAGAAAGATTTGTCGATTCTTTTAGGAGCCTAACGTTCAATTTGAGACTCACAAGTTTTTTTTGTACAAAATGTAAATGTAACTTATAATTTGTTCAGTATTATTGTATCGTTTTTTTGTGATATCATTTTATACGCTTTAAATTCAGCTTTTTTATGTATTGTACTTTGGGTGCTTCGTGCTATGTTGTTTTACCGAAGACTCAATGTAGTCGTATAATGCAAATATATTTATGAAAATGGGATTTGTTTGTATGTTGGGGGTTAAAACGCTTGTATATTGGGAGTCTATTATTTAGGAGTGATATGGAAATCATGTTTAATGTATGTATTTGTTTGGTTGATGGTGAATATTGTTAAATATATAACATAGAATTGTAAACGTATATATTTGTTTCTTTAAGAATATTTTACATAAATATAAACGTTACGTTTTCCGTTATATCTAACTTTAATTGTAAATCTTCTACGTGGTGGGGATCTTATCCACTATATGGAAAATAACATGTAGAAAAACATGTTTTTCTTTCGCTTCTACAGCATTCACTGTGTTTATGCGCTTGAACTTAATATCAATTTATATTTTTCTTACTACTTTTCTGTTCCTATAAAGAATTAATAATTTTTCACATTGGTATAAATATTAATTTAAAATTAAATTAACCACGATATCTAGTCAACTAACTTTTGTATGTACCGAAATCGATAATTTTAGTGACCGTATAAAACCAAATACAAACTGATATGTCTATTTACCCAAAAATAATTTGATACATGAATTATGAAAATGTTTTAATTTCTTATATATTGTGTTTGTTAGTTTTACTTTTAACGAATTATTTTATAGGTGGTCATATTCAATATTTAAGTAATAAAATGTTTAACTAATACTAAAGTTTCTTGTATTGTAAGGCGCACATATTTAATTTTAGTTTTCAACACAAATGTATTACCGCCTTAAGTGTGAACAAGGTGGGTAAAATAGACGAAAAAATAACATTACAAAGTATACCAACGAAATGATTTCGGACAATAATGTTTCAGAGTGTGACGAGGAATCATTGTGCATTGATGCACTGGTGAGGTCCCCATCGCTTCCGATACACACAAGCCACCACGGCTCCCCGAGTCTCTGGGCTATAGTAATGCGGCTGCAGAACGATGTGAAGACGCTAAAGTTAGACGTGAAACATTTACAAATACAACTAAACGAAGAGAAACAAGACAGGAGCCTCGCCATCGCCGCGATCCACACGAAGAATTTATTTAAAGACGCAAAAGAAAGTAAATGTTGATTATGTAATACTTTGTACCTTAACATTTAAATACATCACATATTATTCGTATGTGTTTTTTTCATTACATTTCCTTAATATTAGGTACCTATAACATAATAAGAGTATCAAGAACAGCTAGTGAAGCGATATAGGTGTCATTAAATGGACATTTTGATCAAACTATCAGTGGCTTCAAAGCCCGGTTTTTTATATAGCCGTTAATAAATATGTTTATAGAATTCACGATCTTACTAAAAGGCAACGGGAGACGAAACTGATTATAAATATTGGAATATTGCCGATGATAAAATAATATTGCTTTATTACATATTTTAATATGAATACCGGGCGGGGTAACAAAGCGTGGCCAGGCCAGCTGAGTGCAGGTGCTTTGTGGCCTACCCTCGCATTGCCCGACCGTGGTTAAGTAAACCTAAAATATCCGCTCTTATACTTTTAGATTAAAATAGCTTTTGTAGCGCATAACTTGTGTCCAAAGTTATAAACCAATATAATGCATTAAATCCAATACCTACTTACCATCGACACGCCCTGATACCTGAAAATTGAAGTGACATGGCAATGAAATTGTCGTTAATAAATTATATCTATTATAAAAATATAGGTTTGCTCGATACGTTATGTTATTGGTAAATATTGATCATTTTGTTTGCTGAAAGGTAATCTGATGAGCACCGGAACCTGTCACTAACGCATGATATATTGTAAGACTCGTGTGTTCTCTTTATTCGTGTCTACATAATGTACAATAGTAGTAAATAGTACTAAAGAATAGCTATCTTCGGTTGTACAAATCGTCTGGTATGTTTTCACGCAACAAAAACCTTAACCACATTGGTACCCAATTCTTCAGCGTCTTTGGTGTTTTTACAAAATTAATTGAGATTATATCGTTAAGTAATAAACATTAAATCTGTTATTCTAAAGACAAAATCGTTTATTCCTTTAAAGTTTAAAGAGAACAAGTCTAAAAATTCTACTAGAAAGCTTTTTTAGATGCCAACATCGATATGGAAGAGACACGTATTTCCGTAAATTGCGCCGTGAAACGACAATACTGCTGCAGGAGACACTTTTTCAGTGCGGCGCGGATTAAATGGCTCAGTGTTGAGTGCTCAAAAATCACCGTAGGCAACCTGCCATTGTCGTTATATTTTGTAAAGATACTTTTTGACAGGCTCTAGTTTATGTTGAGGAATAATTTGCTCGCTTTACAATATACCTACAGACATACAAAAACATCTCATAAACATAGTCTTGCTTACGAATCGTCTCCAATATTTTCAAGAACACTTTCAATTGGATAAAACTTAATTACAAATATGCATGTTAATGTTGTTCGTAGTTTACAAGACGCGCAGGATTAAATTATGATATGTTACCTCATATAACGCATATTCATGAGTATCATGAATTCCTAGCACTACGTGACCTACTTCCGCAAACATATTGTATAATGATTAATGTTCTGTAGGTCTTAAACTATTTCTCTACGAATTATTTTTATAATAATAAAGAAGATTCTCAGTTTTTCTCAAGTCCATCCAATCTAAATATTAGAAATCTTACCAATTTTAGTTCGAAATACCATTGAAATAAGCAATTGGTAAGTCTGAAATAATATAGCTTAGACGACTTTGAAATATGAAAATTACTTTTACATTGTTGAATGTTAAATTTAGTAGAAAAATCTTTGTAACTTTATTGAGCTACTTAAAACTTTCGCAGTGCAACTCGAATTTTTCATCCGAGCGATGTTACACAAACAAATGGTTTTATTCATTTCCAAACAATGAACGTTTCGGAAAACAAAAGTTGTCAGACTTTCTTGGTTCGTAGACTCGACTTGATTTCAAGAATAGGTACAATTCAGGGTCGCCGAGTAACATTTTTATTAACTAAAATATTTATTTAATCATAGAATTTCACAGTAGTAGTTGCGCTTTAAACTTATTTTTCTAATTTTAGACACCATCGAGTCTCTAATCGCTTTTATATTGTTGCATCAGAAGTATAGCGGCTAGAATTGGCTGGTTCGGTTCAGTGGGTGTGCATTCATTCGACTGGTCTGCAATAAACGTAGCCTTGGTAAAGGGCAGCTGCATTGGCTACATAAAAACATACGCTTACCAACCTCGCTGCAAACTCCTGGGGGACAAAAATTGTTATTAACCTAACGTCCTCTACGAATATATTTTACTACGTACCTAAAACTAGATTTGAATGTACATTTTGCCCGCAGACGTCTAAATTACCTCTGAAATGTTATTTAGCGTTCTAATGAGATTTTATAATGCATTTAACAAACCTTCCCTGTTGTTAATTCCATTAAAAAGTTCATTCATAATTCAAAAACGCAATGACCGTTGATGAAGTTTGTTTTTAAATTGGTATTGTTGCGTGCTCCGCTCACAGATTATTTTAAGCGTGTGATATATTGTAATAAAGTTGAAGCAATAGCAATTTTAAATTAATAGAACTAATTACACAACATTTCTATAAAATGGTAGATTTAGTCGAGTGTTACATTAATTTTGTAAAGTAAAAATAGTGAGATGAATTTAATTTTCAAATACGAAATAAGTAAACCTATTTTTTAACTTCCAGTTTTATTTTATACGTGCATTTTTTAAATTAAAAATGTTGTTTACTTATTCTGCATGTTTGGAAGTTAAGTAATTAATTTATGTCCAACCGTATTACCTACGCCGTTTAAGCCTAAAGTTTTAAAGTCTAGCTTTTAATACCTACGTTTTAGGCAGGCTGAAAAATGTAAGATGTTTTTTTCTTACTTATCTAGTTTCATTTATTATTTATGAGATGAAATTACAAAAGATGTATTTATTTATACATATTTCACACTTTTCATTTCGTCAAATTAAAATAACGTTTATAAACGGACGTTCAGCTTTTTTTATTAGAATGGTTTATATTAATTTCGTATATTTCCATTTATTCCCGGAAACGTAGAGCGTGTTCACGTTATTAGCAGGCACTTATCTCGCAAAGAGAGTTTGAGGAAAAGGAACGTTTTACCAGCTTCCGAATGTCGACCTTCGTCTCGTGTCAACAAACCAAGTTTGTAGTCGTACGACCACTTCCCTTATCGTTCCTTTTGTACACATCGTATAAAGTTTTCTTCAAATATTTTCTCGTAACGTAATGTTATTGACAGTAAGTTAGCCAGAGACGTGAGGGCCTTTAAGTGTCTTTAATTTATCAATACAATTTATTTAACTTGTACCAAAATGAAAATGTTTTACCAAAAGGATGAAATATTACGCTGTAGTAGTAAAACACATAAGGTACATTTTATTTTTTACAACACTTAAAAGCTAATTGTATGACTGTATTAAACAAAGCATACATGCCAGACTTTTTTATGTTACATAATGTAAATATTTAGTAACCTGTTGCTGCTGTGGATTTTGTCGTGAATAGCGTAAACGTAACTCAAGTTAAAAGTATTTCAAAAATCTGGTATCAAAAAAATCAAAATAAATAAACACATTAACTAAAATATATTTTTAACATTTTCACATAAAACATGTTTTTCACCTGATTATCAAAAGAATATTATGAAATTTCCAGTTAAACATTAACATTACAAACATTTAGGGGAACCCGTTGTTTCAATGTACATTATTACTATTGAGATTAGCTTGGTACTTCGCCTGGAAGCGCCTGCGGTCGCGCCAGCAATGCACCTGGTTGCGGATGCGCGAGACGTCAGTGGCGTAGGTTCGGCAGCAGCCGCCCACGTACCGCACGCCCAGGTCCAGCCACTCTTGGATGAACACCTCCACAGCTTCGCACTTGTCACGATCGATCCATCTAAAATTATAAAACACAACTTGTCAAAAATTATAAAACGGACCAAAGGTGGAATATCCCGTGGTTCCAATCATCAAGGCAAAAATGAAGAACGAATGTATTGGTATTTTTTCTGCCAAAAGCACCGAGTTTCATGATATGCTACGCAACTAGTCATGTCTTTGTGACTAAAATTGAGAACGACACGTTAAGTATGTCGGTTCAAATAAAAATATAAAGTAATGTGCACTTCCAACATACTTCAAACAAGTGGAACAACATGTAGCTTTATTGCGTCGTCGATCAAACGCTTTGTCGCAAAATTCTCAAGACATTCTATGTTGTTGAGAAGACGCTCTTTCCTTTATGCGTTGTGATGACATACACAAGACATTATCTAAAAAATGTTATTCACATTCTCTTACTACGTGTATTAAGTCCACAACATTTGTAATAATAAAAAGTTTACAATGTTACGAAGAATTGTTTTTATTTCATGGCGTAACGATATCACGGCACTAATATTTATTAAACATCTAATTTCATCAAAGAGTGAACTAAGGAATAGATCACCTTTGGTAAAAGATATGTGCCAACTCTCGTCTTTTTATTTATCACTTATGAAGTCTTCTATTTCTTAATAACTTTATTTAGGTTTTTATCGCTCTAGTTTACGGAGGCTTATGAATAAATTATAAAGAATTCGGAGCCTAAATCCGAGCCCATTAGTCTATTAAGTTATTATTCGTTTGATATTGTTTGTAATGGAATAGGGATTGGATATGCGCATACATAAACATGTCAGGTGAGTAATTGAAACTTACCCTATTTGCGGATTGTATTTCTCGCCCGAGTTGGGATAAACGATCAATGGGATGGGGTCATGCGGCCGGTCGTCGTTGATTCCCTTCAGCAGCGTGGACACGTAGGAGGGGGCGCAGCAGTTCACCCCCACAGCGACTAATTGATCCGGATTCGCTTCCCAACATTTTTTTGCCACTTTCTGGAAGCTCTCGCCGTGTGCTATACTTTGGTTATCCTGCAAGCGTTCATTATGGTTAACCGATCACACGTGTCAGGACAATTATTAATACGTTAACAAAATAAACACATTACTAACATCGTGATTCTTATTAACACACGAGTATAAATGACAAGAAAAAGTTTCGTTTAATGTAAGAAAGAAAAGGAAACGTTTTCACTATTAGATAGAGTACCTATCTACTAAAATAGGTAGCTATGTAATTATAATTTAACATATTAAAAAGTAATCATTATATTTAAGTAAGTAGCACAAAAACAAAGTTTTTTGTTCTGACAAGAAATATTTCTCAGTAGTCAGTTTTTCCATTACATAATTGTTTTATGTTCTCAACAATAATTTAACCTCTCAACAGTATATTCTCGATACTCTTACATATTCTACACACGAGGTACATTGCTGTGTTTCCTAATTTACTGTAATCATTGATCAATAAATATAAGAACGTAGTAATGAATTTATCGTACACAAAGTCGTGTTAAGAAGTCTGAAAGCCCATTTATTTTTACCAAATTGGATCGTGCATACAAAAGATATTTTGTTATTTTACAGTACTAACCTTACAACTGAATGCGAGCCAAGCTTTAACGTTGGGGAACTCTCTCAACAGGTCGCATAACATTTCGGCCTCCTCTTGGCAGGGTATTGTTTCTAAGGCGAGTAGGTCCACGCCGGCCTCCACTAGAGCTTGGATTCTCGGCCGATGCCATTCCCGCATTGTCTGTTAAATCGAAATACATGCTAACGGTCTTGCAAATAGTCTGGTAATAGAATTTTATTCGATACGAAATTAACCTCAATTGCATATAGTATAAATCAGAATGCATGCATGCCTTTGTTGCTCGGTGCCTTGGAATGAATAATGTCGTAATTTTGGTTATCAAGCAAACCATTTTTTTTGCTTAATATTATAATTTGTAACTTCATGTAATTTAAAATATTTTTTAATATGTTTCTCTCGCAGCGGCAACGGAACGAATAAGTTATTGATGTGTAAAAGCACTACATCAATGATGCATCATTTGTTATTATTCGTCGCAAAAGGCGACGCGGCACACCGGCCGCGGCCGGGTGCAATGTTTTAAATATCTGATGGAACGTGAATTTTCCGTTATTAAAAATTACACGTCTGGAGCTTTTTCCGCTCGCTTTTTAATTACTTTAAGGTAGAAACAATAAATTTATTACTTTAATCGATTTTTTATTTTATTTTTACAGATTTCGAAAACAGTTGTGATATTGTCGTTTGGTGTTTCTGAATTTCATTTGTTCAAGGTGCCATTAATTAACTGTCCACTCCAGACGAGTTCGCACAGACAAAAACAAAAAACAAATAGAAATGCCGGCGCGTTTTTTATTTTCATATCGCCCGATGTAAATTTTAATTTGCCGGCAGCTTTACGACCCTCTTTACGATTTAGCTTGCGCTTTTAACCTTTACTATATTGTCTATGTACGTATTCCTGGATATCGGGGTTCAGTATAAATAACCTCACGTGCCACGCGTGCCCTTTGGAAATGTTGCGGCCAGTAATAATAATTCGAGTTGCCGTTTATAGTCGCGATACGATGTTATAAGCGAGAAGTTACCACAGAGATAAAACATTGGCATTTCGCCCAGACGTTCCTTCGTACTTTAAAGACGTTTACAAACAAGATAACGGAATAACTACAGATACAGTTAGCAACAATACTCTCCTAACATTTCTACGACAAACTTTTAGTCAAAGATACTTTGTGAAACAGATAAATGGAATAAAATAAACGTTCACTTCAAGTTCAGTGGGTCAAATACACAAATCAGCGTTTATTTGATACTTCGAACCGATCACAAAACTAATGTTAATTGTTATGTGGGTCACTTAAACCGAATCGGCTGTTATCAAAATCGTTGTTATGTTATTTTCAACTTTCAGTTCAACTTCGTGAGCTTCGTTTTTTAGCGGTTTGTTATTTAGTTTCTAGTGGAGGTGCTCTTTATCCATAACGTCGTCATTTTTATACTTATTAAAATACAATTTTATTATGATATTTATGGGTATTGCAATAGAATATAGAAATAATCTAATTAATATAGATTATCTTGTTTTTTGTGCATATTAAAACATATTCAATCTTAGCTACAAAAATATCTTTACCTTTGTAGCTAGGGAACTCTGTGCAAATTCGACGACGAAATGCAAAGTAATAAAAAGTGTCATTTAGAATTTACACCTTCTAGTCGAGAGATCGTTTAATTTGAATCGATCCTTCGAGGTTAATGTCTCATCACTGCATATAATAGAATACAACGATAAGTGAGACAACTACCTAACTGTAATTCATGCACCTAACTTATACTAATACTGTAAAAGAAATTTGTATGTGTATAATGATATGATATGATCCTCGCGATACAGGCTGCGCTTAGTGCGTGAATCCTGGATCAATTTGCTATAAGTATTTCAGATGGCAATAAATCGTTTTTAAACTTTTTTTTATTTTAATGTATAAGCTCAAAAACTTAGGGACCTACTTAAATAATTCTTTGACCTAACGTGAAAAATCCTAAGTCGAAGGAAAATCGCAAAGCTAATTTGAAGTAACAATAAAAACTTGCCTGTACAGTAGTGGTGTCGGCGTAGCTACCGTCATATTCTGATCCGTCGTGCAGATGAGCGCCGAAAGGTCCCACAGAGCCCACCACTAGAGGCACGTGATCTGAGAACAACACTAAAACCTTGTAACACCCAACACCTCATTATCATTTATTTCCCCGACAACTTGTTCGCAGCCTTTCCCCACAAATACTTTAAATCCTAGCATAATGTAATTAATGCGTGCTTGCACCCGTCCCTACAGAAAACTCGAGAAGCTTTGTTATAACATTCCTTAAATTCTACATAAAATTTAAAAATACTCAATTAAAATATACCTAAAATACTATATAATAATGAATATCGGTCGCTAATGACGAAACTGACTCCCCTTCATTTGGACTAATGAGTGCTCCATTTAAATGGAAAATCATTTAATTTAACCCAAACCGACATTGATTGGTTCAATTTGTTTGGCTTGGTATATTAATAATACATTTGTTATGAGTAAATATTTTACATTATCGTATAAAATCACTATATCCTACGGTAATCAGTTGCTCTACTATGTTTATTTCTAGACAGATAAAAAATAAAATGTTAAACAAGAACTCATTTCCGCTAATGATATCAACATCAATCACAGATAAAGCAATAAGATAAATAAATATTCCTACCTCATTATTTCTTTCAACATTCTCAACAACAATTTAAAAAATTAAAACAACATTATATTAAAAACTTTAAAAATATATAAATGTCTTACCATCTTGTATGCAGCCTCTATATTCTTCTAAATAGAGATTGAGCGCGCGTTTGGCGAGCTCCACCGCGCGCACTATGAGCTCGTAGCTCTGGTCGGGGGACACCCCCAGGTGCTCCACGAACCCGTCCACTGACGCTTGGTACGTGTTTGTTATTATTAAATCAGCACCCGCTGAAAAGACACACGTGTAAATGAGTCATCGTCCATTAGAACTTATGCAGTTGAGACTCGTATTTTTCTTAAAGATATTTTTAAAGTCAACAGTTAGTGGTTTTGTAGTCACTGCTGGCGGCAAACTCATGATTTGAAAATTTACTTTTAATTCGGTTTAATATATTAGTATAAATACTATAAGAATAATTCAATATAAAGAATTAAAACTGTCTAACAATCATTTTCTTATACTCGTAGATGACAAAATAAATTAAAGTTCGAAAGAGCTAAGAGTTGGAAATTAGTTTAAAGATTTCGGCCTCTTGCCTTTGTTTATAAACTAGTATTGAGCTACTAAAATTTGTACTGCCGAACTAAGTCCATAAATATTGAACTTGCCTTCTACTATTATTAAGCGGGAACAGCATGCGGCGGGGAGACGTAAACAATTAATGTTATTAAAACTTGCTAATGCACTACAGTTCCCGAACTTCAATACGACTGCTCAACACAACGAACCTTTGTTGACATTCGTTTATTAATTTATAACGTCATGAGGAAATGTATTAAACTGATGAACAGAAGTGACGAATGCACCTATTCAAACGGAATTGACTGTAAAGTTACTCGAGTCGAGCAAGTGGGTGTTAAGTTTTATTCTATGCTAATAAAAACGAGAGAACCGATGTTAAATGTTAGTTACTTAATTACACAGAAACACTAAAATAACTTCAGCGAGGAAGATTGTTTTATGCGTACTTAGAAATTTTATTATGCAGAATAGAAATAGTCGAATTTTAAGCTATAAGAACCTTTTCTACACATTTGCTAGAGGCAAGGAACAAATATTTTTCAAATTTTATTTCAAATATTTTTAGAAAGTTACTCATAAACATGTAAACTTATATACCTAGGGGAAACATAAAAATAAAATGGTTGTAAATTACTAAGAGCTTAAGTAGTGTAATAGAAGGGGATATTGGCTTTTACTTTGGCTCACTTACTGGAAGACAGTAAAGGGCATACATCTAATTTATGTCGATATTGGTTTAGATGACTATTCGGAAACATGATGCAAATACCAATGTGTTCCCGTTAGTTAGTTCGTCCACTTATCCAAGAGCTCAGTGTAGTTATTATTAAATTATTAAAATACGCACACTCACTGTGACTGTATTTATGTGCATTTTTTTAATGAGTTACATATTTGATTAAGAAATGCGAACGTATCCCATTCCGCCGCCTGTGTTAAAATAAAAGAAAAATCTTGAAACGTGCAAGCATAGTGAAAATGTTCTCACAATATGCGAGCCATTTTTTATGTTTATTCATATCATTTCCCGTGAAGAAGGCGGCAAAGCAAGTCAGTAGGCTTTTTCCCTCCAGGGAGTTATTTGCTTGCAGACACTTTTCAGTTTTCCTTATGAAAAGAAACGGTCCGTTTTGTGGCGAAGAAAAGTTCTTTCAGAGGACGATGACACGAGACGAGGTCGCACTCACGCCGTCAGATGCTCCGGAATGACAGGCCAAAAGCGACCTAACGTGTAATCCGTCAAAACAGGCTGATACCCGCGCGCGCAAGCTTGCTGGCGCGCCGTAGAGCAGGCGACTCTCTCCGACGGCGCCACACATTCAGATGCGGTCGCAGTGTACATGTATCTCGGTGCTCATTCGAATTGCGCCTTTGAAATGGAAGACAAAGGGATTCGATGTTCACATCAAATGTTTTACAGACATGTTGGATATATAATTAAAGCCGACTTGTTTATCTACTTTCATTACCCACACGTGCTGCGATCTAGATGTATTAAGTCTGTAACTAAATTTAATAAGAGCACGACTCGGAGCAAATTATTTCATTTCAACTTCAGTTTTCATTTAGTATTCGCTAGCGGCAGGATGTAGACGAGATCTTATTTCAAAGTTTGCATCGGCACTGAAATGTTCAATAAACGGTTAGCTTGGAAATTGTAACATCCGCCGCTGCTCCCAATATTGTCTTAATTTTCAAGAGATCCTTGCCAACATTTTTGGTTATTAGTTTTGCTTTATATCTATACATTCTTTATTTCCAAGAGTTAATTAAAAATATAACATAGTGAAACTAACCGTGCTTTAACTAATAACTTATTATAACTACCAAAATGAACGTCCTTGCACTCGTACATACAAACAACTCATGTAAAATTTATCAAAGGAGATTTTATAAATCTTTCTAAATGTATCTGTTCCTTAACAAGACCTTTTCCTTATTTATTTTATTCATTACATCTGTACAAGAGGGTGTGAATGAGGCGCCAACAAATTTGATAACTGTACCATAAGCTCAAAATTTCTCTTTCTATTTCATTGATATTAAAAGACGTTCAAGGAGTACGAATTAGAATTTCATTTTAGTCAATGCGGCATCTTGAATTGTTAAGCTTTTGGTGTCTGATTGAGAGTATGACAATTGCTCCTTAGATCCTGCAACGGCTCGGCGCGATAGCCTCGGGTCCACCCGTTTCCATCAGAAGGCGCCAATCAGCCAGGTGAACTGACCTATGAGTTTAAAGATGAACTGACATACCTCTTAGGAAGTCGAGATGTGTGTTGACGACTTCGTTGGGATGCGTGTGCAGGAAGCGCGCGCTCCACAACGGGTCGCCGTCAATGACGTGTCCGACATGACACGACAGTTGCGTAGAGAACCCGCCGTCCAGCACCACGATCTGTGGCGGCTCCACGCCTTCGTCTGCGGTCGGCCTCATTGCTTTAAAACTATCTGGAAATAAAAAATAAACTGTTTGTATACATCAGTTTCCTCTCCCTTTTGTTCCTTGTTTGATAGGATAAAAATAACATCTAAGAAGTAACAATTACAGTCTTTATACTAAAATGCTCTGTGCAAATAACAAAAATACAAACGTAAATTATTTTCGCAAGCTGTACGTTATAAAATCGTAAATTAAAAAAAATCAATTATATCGAGAATATGAATTAATAACACGTATGCACATGATCGGAGCTACTTGCAGCAAATGAATCTATTTAATCAATACAATGTGTATTACGCAACAAGAGTGTAATATTGAATAATTGATTCTCTTTATTGCGTCTTACTTGATACGCGTGTCAACTGCCGATATATCTATGAAACCTTACTGTAATCTCAATTTTTTTTATCAAAGAATAAGAGAGTATGGTAATATATTCAATTTGAAGTCTAAACTTTTCAATCTATATCTCACGTAGTATTTCAGTGATATATTTTTTGAGAGCCGCATTTCGAATTGCCGTGTGAATAGTACCCGATGTCGAATTGAACGATTCGATGAACGATTGAATTCTGATTGACAGAGACACAATAAGCCAATAAGGTTGATTGGGTGTAATTGCATCAAAGTTTAATCTGTCCGTTGCTATTGATCGAATTCGAGTTTTGCCTTTGTCAAATTATCTAAATAAAGGACGATAACAACACTTTAACAGAATCGGAATAACTCAAACTATGTATGTTATAGTATTATATTTTCTGTAGTAATATCGATTAACTCCTTTTTACCATACTGAGATCAGGTTCCAATGGTCCCACCGCCTACATATCATTAGGTAGGTTTAATTGTATAGGTATACTAAACAATTTGATGTGATCATACTCTTGTGGTACATTCCATCCGTTATGGATGGAAAACATTTCAGATACCTCTACTGTTTATCATCTATATAACATATTAGGATGATAAGGAAGAAGGTACGATGTTTCCACATAATTTAGATGATAAGATAGCCAGTTACAAGTTAATATAGAATTTGACCTTTTAAGTATTATTAACAGTTGCGTTAAAAGGTTATGGTGCCTTTCGTCCCTGTAGTTAACAACAGTGTGGAAAATTCCTATAGTTTATAACTATTAATACATCTTTAATATCAAGTTCAATGTCGCAATAAGGTTTCTTCAGTAATTATTATGTACAGTGAAACCTAGATAAGAGTCACTCTAGAGTCCCGATGAGCTACCTCCGAAAGCGAGAAACTCGGATTAGAGAGAAACCTCTATAAGCGACAGTCATATCGCGGTCTCTTGGACTCTCGCTGATCTCTTAATCATATATGTATAATATGATTTATAAAAAAAATAACAATTAACCTATATACTTTTTTAATAATTTATTCACTTTTAAGTATTATAAGTGATACATTTACGTAGTATAAACTAAAAAGCTTGGACAAAAAGTTTATTAAGTACCGCGTGTTATGTATGTTACGCAAAGTTTCCCGCCAGGAATAATGTGACGTCACTGATCGCTCATCTTCAAGCGCCGGTGGGCTTTTTGCCTGCTTATTAACAATACATATTTAAAAGCTTCTATGTAAGTCGTTGAAAAGAATTTTCACTCTATAGAAATGAGGCAACTGACTACATTAAGTATTCTTTTGACTTATTGCTACCGTAGCACCGCTGTATATGGATTTATTTGTTTATTTTTGTAGATCTGCAAAACAATCTTTAACCCAATGGTTTCATCGCTAAACGACCAGTACAAAAGTCCGCCACCTGGCTATCGATTCATTATAATATTACTAAATCTATTTATCGTATTACGACAATTATAGTTTGATAAACGTCACTCTTTTCTCTCTATATATTTGTTCACAAAAAAAGAAAACTAAAAATAGTTACACACAAAAAGCCCGAGACTGCAAATTGATGTTTCGTGTACCTACCCTACGGCTATATGCGGCACCGAGACCGGATGACTTTGACAATTGAAGTTTACATTAAAACTGATTTTGTGTTAAAATAATTCGAATGATATTACCATTCGGTGAACTTTTAATTTGACCAATAAACCGCATTCATTAATTACCACGGTGTTTGGTCACTTTCATATAATTGTTACTAGAAATTTAATTACTGGCGCATTGTTTTAACTCAATCATGGCGTCGCTGAAACTCTGCGCATATAAAAAAAGTTGAGCACTGCATTTTGTTTCCTGGAACATTTACCGGCTTGTTTGTGAGCTTGCTGCGTCAAATAATGCGGCCACAGCTTTTAAAAATATTTTTTATAATACTTTGCGATAGCCAAAAACAATACATTTAATTTTGCGCATATCGAAACAACCTGAAATAACAAGTTTGACTAAATAGAATTTATTAAGTTTTATTGGATTATTTTTTTAAACGTGAAATGCAAATCTGTTAACAACAGTATAATATTTGGCAAAAACTATGATACGTACACTATTGCGACTTATCTTAAGTAACCATTAAATGTCTCTGAGTGTAGCAGTGAGTCATCGTTCTTCTCTCTAGTGAAGTAAAATGTCTCAAAACCGAATCTGAACTGTATAAATGTAATACATTAATTAAATCGTGATTAAACCATAATTCTTACCTGTTAGAGCTCTTTGGATACGTATTTAATCTACCGGCTTCCCCTTCTCTATGGTGAAGAAGTCTGAGTTAATTAAAGCCGCCATGTTGATATTACAAAAGTCAGCGAACTTTGTCTTACACAGAGGGTAGGCTTCAATTACATTAAGCGGTGCGTGTTAATCATATTTTTAACCGAGTTCCAACAGAAGGAGTTTGTCAAGTCAAGGGGATTTTTTTTAATTCTATTTTTCAAATGAAACATTTGTCAATGAACTTAAAGAATGCTTATTATATTCTATATTCAGGTGATACACATTTACATAATATAGTCTAAGGCTTTTTTGTACACAAGGCTATTTTTATCTGTGTATTTGTGTAAAAAGCTCTATGAGATTTATTTTTGTTTTTTATACTTTTTTGTCTCTAATCTTTCGTCTTTTATTTATTTTATTGCGTAAGCTATTTGAATATGTGTAAAGTCACGCAAAATACGCGCTAATCGTGGAGTTGCGGAAAATGGAGCCCATCATGGGTCGAACCTTACGTTAAGTTATTTGAAGACTAATCTTAGATTTACCTAGCATTAGGTCTGGCCTGATTGTGCTAAATTACTTGGTATAAAAGTCGCCGATGAACTTTAATCACATTTTTATTTATTTTGCTTTTTTTACACAATAAATTAAGATTATATATTTTTATTGAGCTTGTCATTATAATGTCCGCTGACCTGCTGATAACGAAAGGGTAACGTTACAGTAAATAACACATTTACGTGCGAATTTTGTTAAACAGACCATTGCCTGCCAGTTCAATGCGTATAAAAAGTGTCGCGTTCACATCAATGTTATATTAAAGTTTTGAAATATGGTTATAAGTTTAAAAATCTCTTATTGACATTATCATCAGCCTTTTTCTTCCTACTGCTGGACATAGGCCTTTCCCAATTCCTTCCACAAAATGCGGTTCTCCGCCTTCTTCTATCCAACACGGAACACATCCATCTTATTGACACGCAAACATTTTTTTACTTTGATGGCGTAACACTAATTAACATCGATGGACACTGATTTTATTTATTTCAAAGCATATCTTTCTTTGTGATACAGTAGAAAACATTCGTGAAAGTTGTTTTGGTCAAATACGTAGCAAAAGCAGCTTTAATTAAATGATATATTGTGTTGTAGATTTCCTTTCACAGTGTAATGCGATCATTGGGTTTCGGAAATGGAATGGCCGCGTTGCCGATGCATTGGCACACGTACGTTTATTTTAACAAATAAAATATTTTATCAAACACATTTAAATGAAACAAATTGGATTATTATTATTTTACTGTCTTTATTAAGTAACTAGTATGAATAAAAATCGATATTTTACTAATAAATCGGTAACCGGTAATAATTTTACTGGCAAATGAATCTGTCCGTTGTAAAGATAGATAGATAGGTACTCCCACCTCTTTTGTAACAAATGTCTGCTAGATCAAGTTAATTTCTGTCTTATAACAGAATATTTCAACTATTAATTAGGACTTAAACTTGTTAAATATTATATCGTCGATGACGTCATTTCTTGGTTGCACTCAGAATATCAATGTATATGTTTGAACATACGAGGGTCAGCACATTTTGATCCGACCCCACTAAATGATAAATGCAGTTACAATATTATCTACCGAGTATAACAATGTTTAACAGCTCAAAGTTCATACTGCGTATTACATTTGGTACTCTTAATTATTTCATTTATACTTATTAATATTATAAAGAAAAATATAAGGCCCGACACAGAGAATGATGATTGAAAAAGGTAAGAGACTGCGTCTCATATGAAGATAGATTCATCTGTAATAATAGGACTATTTATCTATACCTCTATACTAATATTATAAAGAGAGAAACTTTGTTTTTTTGTATTTTTGTTTGTATTGAAATAACTCATGAACTACTGGGCCGATTTAAAAAATTCTTACACCGGTAGAAAGCTAAATTATCCCCGAGTAACATAGGCTATATTATTTAATTACACGCGCACTAAGTCGCGCACAACAGCTAGTCTATCATACTTCAATAAGCAGACCTTTTAGATTGAGGTTTTATAATGTAATATTGATTGTTCACTGGCCCTTTTAATGTTACACCATTATCTTGTCTAGCCGGCAGTACATTTTTATCTTATCGTCTGACTATAAGCATTTATATTATTTTGTTGCTATGTTGCATCCTACATTTTTATATGGATAAGGACAAGATAATATGTATAACATCCAAACATAGTAAAGTTTTAGGAATTTTATTGAAATGAACAAAAAAAATGGAGCGTATTACAATTAAACAGAAATATTTGTGCGAAAAAAGTTAGTAAGTTCCCCTTAAAATCAGGTGACTCTCTTTCGCAGCTGAAGAAATATCGTTTTAGGTGACAACAATATTTTAAGAGCCTCCATTTCCACCTGAGCTCGATGAGTGTTCAAATAAATTATGATGGACGCTTGAACTCTGACATATATAAAAATTATGGGAGGCTTTATAATCTCTGCTCGGAAAACGTCGGTTATAATGTAAAGTACTCTGTGATTTTTTTTCAACGATTCTAACATGTATTGCTAATGATAAAAACACGTAAGATTTTTGTATTACCTTTGGGAACTTTATTTGTATTTACGAAACAAAAAAAGAGTTCCTAATGAAAAATCCAACCAGGAATAGAGTTTTAAAATAAAATATTAGATAGACTTAATGCTGCCGTGTTATACAAATATTGTCAAATACCGTGTCGTAAGTAAAGGATAAGCTATGGACGGTCTCCGCTGCCACGTCGTCATATCTTACCGATTTCAATATGTCCACAGAGCAATATAGTTAGGCAAATATTTACCTTCACGTTGAATCTACGGTTCATCCTGACTCCTCAGGTCGTGAAGATAAGTGTACCACTCATACACAATTCTTAACCTTCCAGGTACAAAATAGGTAAGGTGACTTTTTTATGTTTCTAATTTTTCCTCAAAAAGTTAAGTTATTTTGCGTATGAATACTACTAGCCCGTTAAGTCCCTGCTTAAAAAAACATGTCAAACTTTTTACATCATATAATGTGTACCCAAGTACGGAACTCGAGTGCAATTGCTTTGTACCTCGAGGCTAATATTTAGAGAATCCCTGAATTGGGAACTACATTTTTACTACCTCTGTGCCCACTATAAACATAAAAACTCGAACCCTTTAGTTTAAAGCACCGGTTAAGAGAAGACGTTAAGCAAATCTGTTTTAGTCTTATCGTTAACCCGAACTTATCTTTAACCGTAAAAAATACGCGAAGTTTCAAAAAAAAGGATTGAACATTTTTATTATTAAAAAATGTGCGACTCAATTGCCATATCACTTAGGTATACAAATACGATTGGCAGTAGTTATTTCATTGTTTCTTTGGTACAAATACAAACTAACAACCTGCAACTAGTCTAAAATAAACGTAATTTTCATAAACATCTTAGCAAAACAGTAACATTAGTCTTCCTTTCAAATACTAAATAATCAATAAATAACAATCGTTAAATAGTTAAAAACATAATCAGACAAAGTTTAATCCAGTTTTAGTTTCAATATCACGATGTTTTGTTGTATTTGTTACCAATCGTAGTATTCCTAACTTGTATTCATATTGTCTCTGTTTTTGCAAAGAGAATGAGAGAGATCACAATATGATTCCATACATGTGTTTCGACGGTCGAAACCCAAAATAAAAGAGGCCGAAATAAACAGCAGAATGTATTTCCGATATCGGTACCGGTGCTGTTTATGGGAATACAGGTAATTCGATGAGTCAGTCTGTGGTCTACACAGGTCCCACTCGAGAGCGACACGGTCGGTGGCGCCCCCTGCCGATACTCCGCTGCGACTCGGTGTTCAAGATGACTTCTGATGCATTCCAAATTCGATCGTACGTGCTTGGAAGCTCGCTACGGTAAACTGGTTTCGAAATTTGAGAAATTTGAACAGTATTGAGGTCCCCACAGACCTTAGCGTTGTACATGATTACATTCGTTATTTACACGCTTGTTCTTAGTTTAAGATTTACATCATTGTGTGATTACGTAAATTGTATGCTAAATTATTAGACATTATTTCTCCTTTTCAAGTACCTGTAGTTCTCTTTATTTAGTTATCTTCTAAACCAAAGAGAACAACAAAATTTACTGAGTCCTATCATTGTCGCGCGGTTCATTGGGAGAACGTTTCAATCTAAATTAAGGAGATGTAAGAAAATAAAAAGGAAGCGTCGTGTAGTGAGTGAACAGATGTTACGTTTATTGTAGGGAATTAGAGGCGGTGTAACGAGGACGTGTGAAGCAGTTTAATATACTAACAACTTCAATAACATTGTAAATGTCAGTGTTTGCGTGGAGCCGGAGCCAACAGCGACGCGATAAACAGGTTAATGCTTAATAACAATACGAAACGAGCTCTCTCAATTTATATGCCGAATCTAAATTCGAAACATTTTTTTTATCAAAACGCTTTTATTTATTTGGTTATAAATAAATATAATTTATTACGATTATATTTATAAAGTTCATTAATGTTAGGATTTTAATTGGATTTCTGCGGACTTTAGATTTAAATGTTGATAAACAAAAGTATTTTATAAAGCCGGGAAAGACGCTCAGTTTTAATTGTACAGTTCGACTGCCCAGTTAAAGCTGACGTGTGTAGGCAAAACTGAGAACTGTACAGTTCGATTGCGCAGTCAAATTGACGAATGTACGTCTGTTTTAACGGTACATTTAAAAAACTGATCGCCTGTAGCCAGATTTGTAGAAGCATTTCCTCCTGTCTTTATAGATAAACGACAGATATTACTCGTATGAAACATTGCTTGTAATTATAGGTTTTATTAATAATAAATAAATAATCCGAAGACTATGTAGAATGTAGCGTTGCATTTTGTTTACGATAAATAAATAAAATGTTGGAAAAAATAATATAAAATCTTAGAAAATTGTGTACAACATAATTTGAAAAACATAAATAGTAACCACAACCGAAAACTCTGATCACTTGAGTAAAGTAGCACTTGGCAACAGAATAAGAACCGTTTAATATACAAGGTCTCGATACCACCGGTGTTTAAATACGGACGGTAGCCCAGCGAAGATTCCTATTGTCCAAACTGACCTTAAACGTTGACCATGAATTTAAATATGTTTACATATACCAATTGACAATTTTAGACATCTAGAGAATATAAATACAAACATGTGCATA
This sequence comes from Papilio dardanus tibullus, assembly GCA_013186455.1. Classification (NCBI taxonomy): domain Eukaryota; kingdom Metazoa; phylum Arthropoda; class Insecta; order Lepidoptera; family Papilionidae; genus Papilio; species Papilio dardanus. Next base: position 504,416 of record QDHC01002768.1, on the reverse strand, counting down.
TTTAATTGTCAATATAAAACAAGAAAAAACAAAATAAAATAAAAAAACTTACAAAAAATGTGTTTTAAACTACACGTGTTAGTTGAAATCACTCAGCTGGGTAACGTAAATCTATGATATATTTATAGAAGCATCGTGTGGTAAGTATAAACAAGCACTAAACACGAGAACAACACGTCGTGTCCGAAGCGACTCCGCAACAACACTACCATCAAATGCCGTTATCTCGAAAAAATATAAACTTATTTGCATTTCTACTACTGTTATCGTTAACTCATATACGAACGAGGTAATTATCGATCGGACAGACCATTTATTTTGTTATATTTAAACATTTAGTGTTGTTTTCTTTAATAACGTTTAGATTTAGGATAATTAATCTTTGATGTACTATTACTTAATTTATCAGTTTATTTATACTTTTATTACTTTTATTATTATTACTTTTATTCAATCTTATCTAATAAACCTGATTCTTATAAACACATGTATCACTATAAATAATGATGAACATTTATTGTGCTTATTCCATTTTAAAAAATCTCGGAATTTTATTCGTACTCTGTGGCAAGCATTATAAAAATCCCTAATGTTTTCTTCTATTTGACACAACAAAAGATATCCTTCTTCATGTGTGAAAGCATCGTGAGTGATTGTATTCACTGTACATCACGTCACGGCCACAGTTTTGAATCGCTCATCACATGGGATGCACTTTATGATATGACACAGTCACTTAACAGAAAATCTAGCCAAACACACCCTTTACTCTATGAACAAAATAATAAAAAAATGTCCTGTTTAAAAATTGTTTTGTGAACACCGTAACTCGCAGCTGGTCGCTATTGGCTCGCTACACGCGGTTCAAGAGACGAGATAGATATTAATAGAGTTATCAGCTTGGAGCAACGCACTCGGGGCTACGGTTTGCAGTCACCAAAACGAAATATTCTCGGCCTCATAAATTATTAAGCTTTCATTTGACACAAAATATCATTTAAATAATTGGAAGCTTACAAATATTTTTCTATCTATAAAATAGTACAGTCAACATATAAACTTCGAAATTTTATAGAATATTTATAAGAATACAGAAAGATTAACAATTTATCAACACCCGAACGACTCAAGAGCCAAAACTTTCCATGCACAGTTACGCAATCGTAAACGCAACGTTGAGTCCAATCTTCAACTAATACATGTGTTTAAATGTTACGACAAGTAATATTTTACTTATTAAACATATTAATATTAATTGTTGTGAATTCAATTAATAAAATTAGCATAAAACGTGACAATTTAAATATATGTTTATAATATTTTCACTAATTACACTGTACAATATATTATAAAAACATATTTAAAATTCATAAAGTAAAAAAGATCATTGTACCCATATTAAGTAAAATAATATAAATTCTAAGCTAATATTGTAAAGAGGAAATGTTTTTATTAAAATTACTCAAAAACTCGGTTACAAAAAATATTTTACCATTATAAATCTACATTATCACTTAGTTACATTCTACATTTTTTGATTCTGCGTGGACGAAGTCGCGAGCAAAAGCTATATTATCCATAAATATTGAAATACATAGGGTAAAGATACAATATAGTCTTTATCATTGTGTAAATAAAGCAATTTCTGCTTATCAATGTAAATTATTTGTTCATTAACGATAAACAAACATCCTTAAAGGATCATTATAAATTGTAAATATTGATACGGTCAACATGCTTTATATTAATCAGTATTTAACCACAATATTATTAACTAGCTGTTGTGCGCGACTTCGTCCGCGTGGAATTAAATAATATAGCCTACGTTACTCGGGGATAATGTAGCTTTCTGATGGTGAAAGATTTTTTGAAATCGGCCCAGTAGTTCTTGACTTATTTCAATACAAACAAAAATACAAAGTTTCTCTCTTTATAATATTGGTATAGATATATGTATAATACTTATGTATGTAAAATGTCTGATATTATTAATTTTATTATTTGACCCGCTATCGGTCATTCACTGGCGTTAGTTCATACACAAGCATGTTTAAAAACGCTAGTATTAAACGTAAGTATATGTCGACAAATTAATCTGGCTTACTGAGCAGAAATGAAACTCAAATAGACATCTCGTTATGTATTGCCTTGTGTTAAATTTTCTAGATCTAGTTTTATGAAGACCCATATTAAACGCAATGACAGCGCCGCTCTTACCACAGATATTAAGTGTAACCCTACGGCTTCAGTACACCGAGTTCGCGCTTAAAATGGAGATTTTGCCTCAGCGTAAGGCCGTTTTTCGCGTGACATCGGTCTAATGAAGTCCTAGGGTTACGCATAACCGAAGAACTCAACTGTCATGACACTATCGTTCTCTTTGACAAAAAACAATAATATCTATTACAAGTGTAATACTGAAAAAGTTCCACACAGTCATTGGCAACTCCTTACCAGCAATGTCACATACTGATTCAAGATGAAAATTGACCTCATTCCGACGCTGAAATAGACGTACGAGTACGGCTTCTGTCTTATTAGCTGTCTTTTCTACTGTCAAGGATAGCACGTTTCTTATTACTTTTATTTGTATCAAACAACGATGAAAAGACTCTTCTAAATGTTAAATGTTGACTTGTTCATCATGCCTGGCCAATTCGAACGTCGGATTTTGTACAGTATAATTTTATATTTCGTGAAAACTTTAATTTGTATAAAGCATACTACATCTGCATATGGACGTCGTAATAAAGTCCCTGAGCAATTGTATTCTTTATATTCCTTTTAGATTTTCCTTCACCATTTTAAAAAGCAGTGAAGGAGAGAAACGGTGTTTAACGTTTTTTTAGACAGCCACAATGCAGTACAATGGTTAAGCGAGCTTATCTATGCGCGGCGTTACATTTCCTTTTATGCATAACCTCTACACAAAAGCTCTTTACTAAAATTGTAGCATTTCCTGGAAAGTTCCATTCAACAACACGTTTACTGATAAAAAAATGAATAGTGATGACGGATCAAAATTGGATTCTTCCTTCATTTAAAATCTATTTTTTTACTATGAAAAAATAAAGAAGTTTTGTTTTAAATGGATTTTATTCAAACTGCAAAAAATACCTTTTCAGAGACAGAAAGCGAGTGCAATTACTGGCAAATTAATTTAAAACAAATATTAAAGTTATAAAAAAAATGTTATAGGAAAAATAGTGCGCCCATGGAAATCTGTGCTAAATATAAATCAATCCTTCCAAATCAATTATTAAAGAGAACCATTCCTTACACTCCAAAATGCCATCGTAAAATACCACGGAACACACCAGTGATATCTTCACATCCAGCAGTTAGTAGTTTATATCCCATAAAATATAACAAGGCTGCGACAAACATAAAGTGCAGCTTTTTATGCAACAAGAACTCCTCAGAGGTTAAAAGATACTGAGCCTTTTATACTCGCATGTATGTACCGTTGTAGCTAATGTGCATATTCTCTAGTGATTCTGATAACTCTATGCACTTATTACATACATATATTTGCATAAAAAAACTTTAGTTTTCACTGTCTAGGTGCAAGATATACGAAAAGTAATAATTAATATGTACCTAATTTCATTTTTCTTAACTTGATAAAACAATTACTTTTAAAATAATGATTTAATGTCAAATAATTCTGGACTGAAGACAAACACGAAATATCATTTGAATACAATTTTATATTCGAATTACAGTCGAACCTGGCTAAGCCAGAATCCAAGGGACCGCGAAAATTGTCTCGCTTATAGTGGTCTCTCTCTAATCCGAGTTTCTCGCGTATGGAGGTAGCTCGTCGGGACAAGAGAATGACTCTCGCGTTTGTAGGTTGGACTGTTCTTAACAGTGGTAGAGCCCGCTTTAACATCTTCGCACGAATTGTCCGGCTCGCCCGGTGAAATACCACGACCACACAGAAGACAGGCGTGAAATAGAAGCAATTTCGTGTTTCGTCCGATGAGTGTGGTGCCGGAGGCCTCATTTTAATCCACTTTCCCTTCCTATCCGTTTCCTATAAAGAAATTATGGGAAGGGGAAGTAGATTTTCCGGGGGAGGGGGCGCATAGGAAGAGGAATTATCCTCTTGCTGTGCGTCTCCTCCGAAGATTAAGAGTAGGCACCACATCTGCAATTGCAGATGTCTATGGGCAGCGGTCGCTTCGCTATTTTAGCGACTCCAGGTGACCGCTTGCTCGTTTGCCACTTTGTAATATTAAAAAAAAAACTTATTCCACGAGCTAAATCATATCTAGTTCACTCGAGTCAATTAAGTCTATCCAGCGTCAGGTTAGTTATCTGAGCAATACAATATGAATTTAATAGAAACAAGCAACATACGTAGTTAAACAGAAACTGTTAAACGTGATTACACGTACTCCGTGCCAAGATTAAGCGAAAATTCAATTGTCTTGTTTCGAATACAATTCCCAGTCAGACGATACAACCGACCTACAAGATATGCTTCGAATTCGCCAGACAATTATTATCTCTCCCACTTATCTTTCTATTGCATTAAATGTCATGAAGATAACAACTTATACCGATACTCTGTGAACTCCGAGATAATTGAACTAATACGTCTCTATTTATATTAAAATTATGCGATTATATAGACATATGTAACAATGGTACGATTTTATAATAATAACTATAAAAAATCGATAGATAAAGTACGTGGCAACAGTCGTAATGTCCAGTAAAAGTTACTTAAGATAAAATTAGTTAGATAATGTTAATTAATCGTATTACTTTGAGTATTTTTATATAGATAATGATTGTTTTCACTTATTATAACTGATTATTAAAGTCATTGTGTTACCGCCCTGGCTCTTCTTTGACTACGAGTTACGTGACGTTGACGAATATAAAAAAAACTTTAGATTTGAAAATTGTTTTGGTTTGGTTAAAACAATTTGAATAGTTTGTACAAACTTTTTTATTCTTTGCTGGTTTCTGTAATAATGCGAGTTGTTTGAAATACATATACATAGTATAAGTGCTATATCTGGCAAATAATATTCTTATACTTAGTAATCATTTAGTGATAACTTTCTTGTACGAGGTTCTTATAAATTCTATAAACATTGCTTCGTTCTTCTAATACAATGTTTTCCAAGAAAACATTATTGGTTATAGAGATGAAATCCCAGAACGTGAGTCTATACTTACCTTGAAACACTACCGAAACACGTGTAAATTGGTATATTATTACTGTCTTTTTCAAAGAGTCTGCAACAGGGATAATTTGAAACGAGTGTATCGCCAATGAAAACCCACAGACATATGCAGCCGAATATTGAAACGTAATTAAATTTAAACTCGATAAGACCACGCTTAAACTCCAAACTCCATACATTTTGACGACTGTTAGATTGTAAGCAGCGCTTACTTTAATATGCGTTTCAGTGTTCGGCTGCTTAAGACAGGAATAACATTGAGGTTGAATATTTACATTAGTTTGACCCAAGTTTCATATCTATTAAAACTCAAAATCAATTTAAAACTTAAAATAAAGTTTATTTAATAAAAAAATATTGAATGGTATCGCTACGGCGCATTACCATACCTCCAATTCAATTACGTTGTTTAAACAAAGAAATTGAATATTGAGAAAGCGCTGCAGAATCCATTCGTAAAAAGGGAAATCCACAGAGTTTCTGTACTGGATATTGAATAATATATACAATTTACGATGATGATTGGAGGTTATGTAACACCAGTGCGCTGCGCATGCTGCAGATGGCATATTTCGTTACACATGCTGCTCCTATCTACTATTCACTATACTGTAAAGCTACATAATCTATTTACGTTCCGGATTCATTCGCCTACCAGTATTACGATATTAAATGAAGCCTTTTCATCCATTAATTTTTCATTATATTTAAAAAATCCATTCGTTAAAAAAATGAAACGGAATATTCAATTTTTACAACTCGTCTAAATCCAGCCGGATAGTCAGAGGGATTAATTACTATTCATTTATCTGAGCTTAATAATAAACTCCAATTCAACAGTAATTTTAATATTGTTTAGTTTTAGAAGGTTTTATTACGAAACTATGAAATAAGAGTTAACAGAGTTCAAACCTCATCTTAAGTGAAATAAAAAAGTGAGGGTCTAATGGGTTGGTATTCGATCAACATGGGCTCAACTGTCCTGTCACGCTCGGGACGTAATGAGCTCTGTAAAGTGTGTACAGCTATTGTTCTGTCTATACCGTTCCTCCCCTTCCAATACTTCCTCCCTCCTCCCGCCGATGTTTGATAGTAATTTATCATTGGCTCGTAGCAACGCGCACGGAATTTGATATGATAAAGTTCAGAGCAGTGTAAACGAACCCGTAACATATCATTGCACGTTGATTAAGCGAAATCAAAGCCGGCATTTATTGAAATGGAAATATTCTTGTTTTCGTTCGCCAGATAAACCATCTGTCGGCATATTGTTGATACAATATTTGTGGAATTTTATTTCTTTAAGACCGTAATCACAAAATATCAAAAGCAAACTTAATTAGATTAAAACGCTTTTAAATAACATTTACAAAACATTGTTTTCGCCGCCATTAGGGAAAGTATACACATAAAAGTGGTGCAATTTTCAACGATTAAAATAATTAAAAATTTAATAAATCACCCGAGCAAATATTTAAAATCAATCTCGAATGGATATGTCGTCTATAAGTCAATTTCAAACGAATCTCATTGTTTTAAAGACTACTTATTCTCTGAAGTCATTCAGTGAGATTTCTGACGATACAAGAGTTTTTTTTAAACAAAAGGCAAAGAATCGGTTACGATTCAGTAAAGGAACTGTATTTAAAAATACAATTAATTTGTACATGAACTTTGCTGATCGCGACTTCTTTACTTAATAAATGTGTTTGTTATGATCAAAAAGAATGAGAGAGTTAAAATAAAATGATGAAATCAATATGTTTCAAAAATGAGTATTCGTAGTTGAAACACGATTATATGAACACTAATGCATATGCAGAAAATAGACAGGTAACATCGTTTAAAAGTAGTCCTGCTACCTATTACTATGTATAGTAATAGGTAGCAGCCGTGTAAAGAGGAGTAGTAGGTCAATGATAGGCCAAAATAGTTAAAGTTACTTGACCCAGGCAAGAGGCACAAAAGGCTACATACCTATAGAGAGAAGAATATATTTTTAAACTAACTTATAATTAAATTTATAACATAGTTTATATTTTAAAGTTTCCATTAAAATTATAAAAGAGCGTGGCGTGTGCAATTTATCCAGTTGACACGTCGCCAGCCGCAAACAAACTGTCGTCGTTTACATCATTTATAAAGGCCCTTTATAATAGAAACGCTTCCGGGCCCCGGGGTGAGTTGTTATATTTCCTTATAAGAATCTATGTGAAAATGTAAATGAATGCAAAACATTTTTTTTCTTTACAGTGAAAGAACTTGTTTGATTTTTATTTCTCGACCAGATTTACGATTTGGAGTGCTTAAACAATTTGTCTGTATCTTAGAACACTTGGATTCGATTTAGATGTCAAAAGCTTAAATGGTTATAGGTTTTAAACACTGATGTCGCTTCTGTATTTCTAATCTTTGGTACCCGAGGTACAATTTAAGTGGACGCGAGTAACAGTTCGCGTGATTATGTCAACAGACATACTGACAATGTTGAGTCGCGGTATAATTGAGATTGTCCTGCTGAGCGCTGCTGCGGGGCACATGGACCTGCCCGAGAGAAAACTACCGGAAATAGATTTAAATAAGCCGAACAATTTTGAAGCAACAACTTGCGAGAATTTCGAAAGAAACGCTTATTTCGATCCAAAAGAGGTTGTCGACTCACTCTGGAAGATATTCTATTACTGGGCAAATGGAGTGGAGGTCTCAACAATACTGTTTTCATTGCCATCTGAAAAGGTAAATTATGAATGTGTATAAAATGAATTTATTTTGTCTATAAATATTCACCCTAAGAATAATTTTACTACGCCAAGTAGGTATTTAGGTAAATACTAAAAACTATATTAACACTTACTTAATAATCGCTTTAAAAAATCTATTGAGATGTAAATGGAATGTATTGATATTTACGAGCATCGTCAATCTTCTTCACCATACTTTATATCATCAGTTAACAACATTGGAATATTTTAATTTAACTCAACCTCACATAAAATATTTAACAACATTTAAATGGACATTAACTTGA